>PVLC010006253.1:0-33181 GCA_004027655.1 Graphiurus murinus | reverse complement strand
AGGAACTTAAATCACTGACTTAAGGAAAAAGAAAAGCACAAATTAAACCTAAAGGAAGAAGTTTGAAGAAAATAATGAATATCAGAGCAAAGATAACTAAAAAGGAAAAATAGTAAAGTCAATGAAACCAAAAGTTAGCTCTCCAAAGACAATAACAAGATGACAAACTTCTAATTTAACTAAGATTAAAAAACTAGCTGGACGTGGTGGCACACGCTTGTAATCCCAGCATTTGAGAGGCTGAGACCAGAGGATCCGAGTTCGTGGCCAGCTACAGCTACCTAGTGAGGCACTCCGCAACTTAGTGAGACTCAGTTTCAAAATAAAGAATAAAAAAATAGGTCTGGGAGTGTAGCTCGGAAGTAGAATGCCCCTGAGTTCAATCCCCAGTACCGCAAAAAAAAAAAAAAAAAAAAAACAAAACAAAAAAAAACTATACAAATGCAAGCTACTAAAATCACAAATGAAACTGAGAATAGTACAGTGAATTCTACAAAATATAAATTTTTGTAAGATAGGACTATGAAATGTATATGCCAAAATTGGATACATTAGATGAAATGAATACATTTCTAGAAACACATAATCTAGCAAGACTAAATAATGAAGAAATAGAAAATTTGAATAGACCTATAATCAGTTGAAATATTAGATCAGCTATAAAAAAAAATCTACCAAGCAAGAAAGGCTTTGAATATATTTGCTTCATTGGTAATTATATTAAACACTGAAAGAGGGACAAACACTAGCTTTTCTTAAACATTTCCAAAAGATGAAGAGGAAGGAATATGTAATGACATTATCTTGTTGCTCAAACCAAAGATGCTTAAGAACAGAAAACAAGCCAATAATCTTATGAACATTGATTTAGATATTCCTCATCAAAATTCTAGTAAACTGAATGCAACAGCATATTTATTTAAATGATTCCATGGGATTTATTCATGTAATCCAAATGTTTCACCTTATCAAAATTGATTATAATATATCATATTAACCAAATGAAGGGGGAAGAAACTCATGACTGTAAATCGATGAAGAAAAGGCATTTTGACAAAATGGAACATCCTTTCATGTAAGAGAAAAAAAAAAAAAACACCTCATTAGACGGGCATGATGGCACACACCTGTAATTCCAATACTTGGGAGGCTAGACAGAAGGACAGTACGTTTGAGGTCAGCCTCAGCAATTTAGTGAAATCCCCAGAAACTTAGCAAGGCAATGTTTAAAAAATAAAATAAAATAAAAAGAGCCGGGAGTGTAGCTTGAAGGTAGAATGCCCCTGAGTTCAATCTCTAGTACTGATAAATAAATAAGTATCAATTAAGTAAATAAATAAATGACTCATCAAACCAGATATAGAGGGAAACTACCTCACCACAGTTAAAGTCATGTTTTAAAAACCAACAAATTTCAGAAGAGTATATACAATATTATACATATGTCTATGAAAATAAAATTGACATGTATATATGTATTTTATATTATTGGAATAAAGACCTCTAAGGAAATGAACAGATAATAGGAGATAAAAATCTTTGAGCCATTCAATATTCACTTAAGCCATTATTATTTTGATGTAATGTAAACCAATGACATAAAGAATACTTATAAATAAATCTAACCATGGAAGTAAAAACCTTTACAATGAAAATTTAAAAAGACTAAAAAAGGCATTAGAAGATGGAAAGATCTCTTTAATAGGCAGAATAAATATTGTCAAACTGGCCATAACTACCAAAAGCAACCTTCAGATTCAATGGAATCCCTATGAAACCCCAATACTATTCTTCACAAATCTAGAAAAAATAGTCCTAAATAATATATAATGTATGCTGCTAATTAATCTGTAGACAACCAAATTTTATAATTTTCTTTATAAAGGAAAGTATATGCTGCTCAGAAATAACTACCAAGCCAAATTGCTTGGGTTGGAATCCAAGGTACTTTATCATTTATGAGCTGTATTTTTGGCATCGATAGTTAACTTCTTCCTCATATATTTCTGTGATAAATAAATACGTAAATACATATACAATATTGATGTGCACATATCAAAAACAATTTCTAGTATATACTATGAGGAAAAATTTGGCTATTTCTTTTTTAAATTTTTTAATGTGCTTTTATTGGTGCATTGTTGTCTCATATCATAATATAAATCATGTTGACTATTTCAAATTATTATTTTACTGGGTTGTTAAATAAGTGGCATTCTTCCCAGAATAAATACTATCATATAAAAATTTAAAGTATACTAAAATTATTTTTAAATGCATATGCTTCTCTCATAGCATTAAATATTCAAATGCTCTTAGCTCTTTCTCATGGATGTAAATATTTTTTTTTATCTAGACATCATGATCTGTGATACAATTACTTTCTAATGATGCCTTTGGTGAATTAAATAAAGAAATATTAAACTGTGTTTCTAGCAGTTGAAAAAATTAAAAGAATAAATTACTATGATGGTAATTTATTTCACTTATATCATACTGGCTAATGCAAAAAGTAGAGTGAAAGAGAAATCCACTCAATAATTAGTTTGACAACTATATGACCTAGACATATCATTCTTGGGTATCTTTCCAAAGGACTTTAAGTCAGAATATTATAGTGATGCATGGATATACATGTTTATAGCACCACAATTCACAATATCAAAAATATGAACCAGTCTAGGTAACCATTCATAGACGAATGGATTAAGAAAGTGTGGTATATGAACACAATTGAATTTTATTCATCCATATATAAGAACAAAATTATATCACTTGCAGGAAAGTGGATGGAACTTGAGAATATTATGCTAAATGATATTAGCCAATCTCAGAAAATGAAGATTTTTATGCTTTCTTTCATATGTGGAGATCAGGAAGAGTTCTTGTGTCTAACCACTATTGTCATGCCCCAGATTGTTAATAAGTCATTAAATATCTGTGTTTGCTGGACTTTCAGCAGGTGAGTTTTAATGGTTTTTAGGTATTGTCCTTGTCCTTCTATGTGCAAAAAACCCCCAAAATATGATATATAGTGAATATATCAGTAAACTTCACTATGTCTAGTAAGTGATTACTCTATTTTAGTTGATATCAAAAGTTTAGTTGGGAAAAGTAGATTGTTAATGAGACTTGTTGGGGTCTCAGTAAAATGAGAACAGAGGTACTATTAAATTATTACAACCAGCTTTTTATTTAACCTGGAACTTTTTATTTAAATTAGAAGTGAAAAACTCAAATTTAGGAGGACAAAATACCAGATGTTAGATATTGTCACCTCTGTTCTAATTCCTGCAGAACTTATTATATAGTTAAACTCCTTGCTATCTTTACCCAAAAAAGAACCTTACACTCTACAAGTTTATCATAACTTTACTTCAAAGCTACAGAATATTTTATCTATTTTTGGATGCTTTTACACATTAAGTTGTGCCAGTTTATAATGTATAGTTTCCTTTCAGAAAATATACTTTTCAGTGCACTGCCAACTAGTAAAAATTACCATCTGGTCATGTTAAAGACAGCTTTTACCTCTTTTTCATTTCAGTTCACCCTCAATCCACTCAGAATCAGATACTTCATGTACTTCTAAAGCTTTTGAGTCAAGGTCAGAGGAAGTAAAATATTCACTTTATTTCTTCTAAGCAAAAAGAGCTGAGTCATGTATACTCTACACTACCCCACACTTAAGCCTTCTTGTTAGATTAAAAATTGGAATCTAAAACATCTAGGGCAACCTTTTTCTTATTACTGATGACAAAATGATTTTTGTTTTACTCGATTGCTTTTCTATTGCATTAGAAATGCACACCATATAACCTTCCTCACATCATAGGCTCAAGTAGAGCATTTGATTTTAAGTTGGAAAACATTTCCATCAAGTTGAAGCTTAAATTAAGCTAATACTCTCTTTTCTAGAGTAAGCATTGAATATCACTTATGAAGGTCATGAGACCTGCTTTCTCTCCTAATCTTAAATTCTAAGGACTTATATAGGTACATTAAAATGCTCTTAAGCTGATTGGATTTGCTGGCAAGGTTGAAAGGTGAATCGTGGGCAACTTCCATAGCCAGAGTCAAAAGTGTTACAAAACTTTGCATTCCTCCTATAAAAGATATAATACCAGTGATTTATTATGCAGAATACAAAATGAAATTGAAATTATAAACGTACTTAGAACTCTGGGACCTATATTCTTGAACTACATGACTTGAATTTTAAGAACTCAAAAATAAACATGTTTAATGTTTATGGAAATATTCACACGTAATAATAAAATAAATAAATTTACAAATATAACATTATTTCTCATATATAGGTGTTTATTATCTAGATTCTGATATATTATTGTTTGATAATAATGAGTCAAAAACTAACATTTGTTTAATATACACTATGTAACCAAGATTGCAGTTTAGGATTTTATGTACATAGTATTTTAATCTTCAGAAGAACTCTATGATGTAGACTGAGGGTACAGATACTCATTTCATATACATGGGAACATCCAAGACTGAATACTTAGATGATTAATTACAAGTCCTTCAAAAATTAGATGACAAAGGAAAAGTTGAAATATAAGATTGTATAAGTATTTTATCCAAGTTCTTCACCCCTATGAGAAACTGGTTTTCTATAAAATATTGCTAAAATATACATGGACTCTTTTCTACATTGATATTGCATTCTCCAGAAAATGATGCTGTAGTATAGCTAATGCAGTCTATTCATTAATGCCTAATAATTAAATCTAAAAGCTCAGCTAATATTTTAGTTAATGTTAATGTTATATTAAAATGATTAAACATCTTGCTTCTACTACATAAAATATTTTATTTGAATACTTGACATGATGAAAATATACTCCTAAATTATTTTCTATATAAATCAGAAATATATATATAAATAAATTTAATATGTCTAATATATTTTGTTAATGACTATTCCATGGTATGGCTTTATTTTTTTATCTCAATACTCTTTGTCCAGAAGATAATAGTATATCTTTCTAAAAATAGTGAGAGAAGTGGTGGAGGAGAAGTTATTGGTAGGTAATTAAGGATACTGAATATAAATATCAATACATCATTGGAACTTTTTTTAAGTAAAAAATATACATATCTGATCTTGGTCATGGTGGTACACACTTTTAATCCCAGTACTTGGGAGGCTGAGACAGGATAGTAGGTTTGCAGCTATCCTCAGCTGTTTAGTGAGCCCTCTGCAATTTAGAGAGACACTGTTTCAAAATATAGAATATAAAGTAGGGCTGGGGTTGTAGCTCAGAGGTAGAATGCTCCTGGGCTCAATCCCCAGTACCTCAGGAGAAAAAAAAAAAGTACATGGTTGGCCAAATCCTCTTCTTATATAAGTGGATAACAATGCTTCTAGCCTTCTAGAGTATCACTGTTTCTATGTTTTACGTAATTTATACAGGAGGTTAGGTGAAACCCAGCTTTGTATAGTTTAAATGCCAAAACTTACCATATTTCATGAGAATACTCTCCCTCCACAGTCATGGGTAATGAAACTTGGAATATGCCCAGAAATAAATATGAGGAAAATTGGAAGCATCTCATCCATTTTTATTTCTTGCACCAGAGTTTTTATAAGCTCTAGAGTAAATGTAGCAATGCATAATTAGCAGAAGTATTAATTTATTTCATACCAAATATATATGATTAAAATTAAAATTAGTCATACACATTTGGTACCAACTGAAAGCCAAATTCAAACCTTTCATAAAGGGTTAATGGAATAAATAACAAAGAGTAGACCTGCAAGCCCTAAAGTTACATGAGTGTTTTCTGTTTTCATGGACTAAAATTGCTCTGAAAGCAGAAGGGAGACAAGGAAGTTCCTGTTCCACATACTTCTAAAGTTTATATATTTTAGGAGTTTTGGGAGTTCATTTAATAAAAGAAATATGAGTACTTTCTGAATTTTATTGCCAATGTATGATAATCTATGATTGCCAAAGAAATTTCCTGGATACAATTTGGAAAATAAGAAAGACAAGACTTCAGCTGATACTGCTTTTCTTCCAGTTAATAGCACACTAAAAATATCTTCTGTAAGTGTTAAACATCATATACAATTTGAAAAGTTACATTAAAATTTAATTTTAATATTTGTTATTATTTAATTAAATATTTATAAACTTCTGCAGGGCTCCCAGGTGCATTTTTAGGAAACAGAATTTCTTAAAGCGTAAGAAATAAAACTATGTAGCTCAAGATAGAATTAGATGATATATATTCCAGATATTGTATAAAAATGCTTACATAATTTCTAGAAAATGTCTACTATGAAAGAGATTAAGAATTTAATTAAACAGCTAGGTATGGTGGTACATGCTTGTCATCTCAGTACTTGGGAGGCTGAGACAGAAGGATCACACGTTCAAGACCAGCCTCAACAACTTAGGGAGATACTGTTTAAAAAAAAAATCAGGCTGGAGGTGTAGCTCAGAGGTAGAATACCCCTGAGTTCAATTCCCAGTACCACAAAAAAAATTTCTAAAATAAAAATAATACATTGTTTTCAAGGCTTAAGAAGAAATAAAAGACATGGACATAATTTACTTTCAGGATTTTAAAGCTCCTAAGAGGATCAGTTGATACAAAAGTTGAAGTATGGCAAGAAACACAGGAGGAAAACTCTTTAATACTAATGCTGAATAGACAGGGAATTTAAAATATGTGTTCTGTCCTACATTTTCGTTAATAGCCTGAAACTTATGTATCAAAAGAGAACATTATGTTATGAAAGAGAAGGGCCATTTATTTTCTCTCATTTGTGAAAGTTAGTTAGAAACTAGGAAACAAAAAGCACTTCAGATAAAAGAAGAGAAATACAAGTAGAATAGAGGAAGAAGAAAGGGAAGACGTGATAAAGGAAACAGTTCAAGCAACCCTCTGTGCATTTGTGAAGCTAGCAATACCACCAAGGGAGGGGGAGAGAGTGAGGTGGGATCCTGAGGTTTGAAACACTGGGTGCTTTGTGCACGCCTATTTCTGTCATACTAAACCTCAATATGATGTATCATTGCAATGCACCAATAAAAGTATATTTTTGAAAAGAGAGAATTTCCATATGTTCTCATTAGATAAGAAAGTAAAGGAACTTGTCTTCAGAACCATTCTCCATTTTCAATCACATACTGGACAAACTCATCTGGTGTTGAAGATTCCGACACCATGCATTTTCCTATATGTATCTCCACTTTGGCCTGCATTCCCATTCCCTATTGCCAATTCAAAGTAACTGTATCAGTATTTCCATTTTCTCCTATAGAGATGGAAATTAACAGAAAATTAAATATGAAAATTCTTGACACTACCTGCATATGTTGTATATGTATATTTCCATAGATAAAGTCTCCAGTTAATTCTCCATATCTTTCTGGCATTTACAGTAACATTACTTGCTACTTACACCTCGTTTCATTCGCTCTGGTCCTCTAGAACTCATTTTTTAGTCTCCCTTCATTTTCCCACTCCATGGGTCACCACAGATAAATACTCTGCTAAATTTGGTGTATCTCCCTTGTCCTCATATTATTGAATATTATTAGTAAATGACACAACCCTGTTGAAATTTTGTCCTTGAAATATTATCTGGATTTCATTCTTCCCCTGAAATACTGTCTGAATGTTACCCTTTCTTGAGTCTTCTCTTTCCTCCCTAGCCACTTCACTAGTCTTAGCCAAGTCCTCATATTTTTTAATTTCTATAGATTGGAGGGTCCCAGGAATCTGTTCTCGGATATATTCACTTGTGAGGTGATTTTTATCTACTATGTCAGTGTGCCACCTATTGCTACAATGATTCTATATCACATTATCACCCCTAAATGTGGTATCTTGAAAAAAAAACACTTACTGTTTTCCATACATCTGTGTTAACTTGGTGATTCTGCTAGTCTCATCTCATATTACATTTGTTTCTGTGTTCAGCTAGAGGATCCAGTGGATGCTGACTGGTCTAGTTTGTTCTTACTTGAGAGAATCCACCTCTGCTGTAGAATATTTTTCATCTTTTAGGAAGCTAATCCAGGAATGGGGTCATGGTGGAGGCAGGGATAGTAGGGAAGCAGAGTTGCATAAGCATTTATTCAGGTTTCTTCAACTCACATGGTGTTTGCTCTAGGCAAATGATATTGACAAGATGTGAGTTTGCTTACCAAATGTCATTTTTTTTTTTTTTTTTTTTTTTTTTTGCGGTACTGGGGATTGAACTCAGGGGCATTCTACCTCCAAGCTATACCCCCAGCCCTATTTTTTATTCTTTATTTTGAAACCGAGTCTCACTAAGTTGCGGAGTGCCTCACTAGGTAGCTGAGGCTGGCCGCGAACCCAGATCCTCCAGTCTCAGCCTCCCAAATGCTGGGATTACAAGCGTGCGCCACCACGCCCGGCTGTCATTGTTTTATAAAAAAAAAAAAAAAAAAACATTCAAAAAAAGGTAACTCATGTATGTCATTGTATGGTGTGTGATTATAATGCACCAATAAAAGCACATTTAAGAAAAAAGGTAATTCATGTAAATAACTTCTTTAGTTTGTAAAGGCCTTCCACTTAAGGTTTCCATTAAGTGTCAAAAAGGTCATAGAACATACATTTACTACAACAGAGAAGTTTTATTACTGCTTAAAGTTTAAACTGATCATTGATTCTTAAGAATTGAGTTAGAAGCCAGGTGTGGTGGTGCACGCTTGTAAACCCAGCATTTGGGAGGCTGAGACCGGAGAATCCGGGTTCACGGCCAGTCTCAGCTACCTAGTGAAGCCTTCCACAATTTAGTGAGACCTTGTTTCAAAATAAAGAATAAAAAAATAGGGCTGGGGGTATAGCTTGGAGGTAGAATGCCCCTGAGTTCAATTCCCAGTATCACAAAAAAATAAAAGAAGAATTAAGTTAGATAATTTATTATATATCAAAAATTTCATTTCAAATATATGTACTTTAAAAAATATTAGGTGGATCTCATTTTTTAAAAAAAATTACTTCATTTCATCAAAAATCTAATATTTTGCTTTATCTTAATAATGTGAAATAGTTATTTTAATAGCATAGCTGAGGTTTTAGAGATTAATATCAATAGCACATTTAATTAAAAATTAAGTTTAGCAATTTTAAATAATAGCTAAGAAAACAATAGTAAAATAATAACTGATACTTAGTGAATATTTCCTGAATTGTGAGTACTGGTTTTAAACAGTTAATTAAATATAAATCCCTTCAAAAGACCAACCAGTTTTTAAGTAGAAGAACAGGGATTCAAATACAGCTATTTCTCTAAATAAGAATTCTCTATTCTATGGAATCAAAATATGAAATATACATATAACTGCTATTGCTGATCATGGATAAAGCTTTACAAACTTTTATGTATAATATGTAATTTTTTTCTAAAACTTAGAACCTATTTCAACTAATATTGTGTTACTTATTTGGCTTTTCTTTTAACTTCCTTCACATTATAGTCACATTTCCACAATGTTCATATTAGGAACATATCTCTAATTTAACAAATTCAATGAGAAAAGATAATGTTAAAATAACCGTAATAATTTATTCACCTCTTTCAGAGCCATTCATGCTATATACAAGAATGTCTCAGTTGCTTACTAATAATCTCATGAGAAGAAAATAGCAGGAATAATCAATTGCTAAAAATAATATGTAATGTGATCCATCAATGTCATTTTAATCTTTTCTAGATCTTTGAAAATACTCCTAAGTATATTATGAAATCTATATATCAATATGACAACTTCACTCTTTCCAAATGTCTTTTTCATGAATATTTATTAATTCTGGTTAAATTGCAACTAGCATACCTCTACTTATTTGTTAAAATAAATTTATATCCCTCAATTTTAAATAAACCAAAATAAGCATTGTAACAAGTACAAAATATAGTATAGATAGTTGCAAGAAATAAAAAATATTTTAAAGCATTTTTAAAAGGGTAAAGTTCCATTCTGTGGGTTAGAAAAAGGTTGGTTCTCCATATAATTAGCTAAAATATAACTTTACACTTCTACATGTAATAATTTTACCTTAAGATATTACCTTTAAGTAGTTTTTGGTCACTAATTCTAGCAAGCAGAGACCATGAATATGGCTTTTATTATTCAAATTCATTACTTAGCTATCTATGTTCATTATATGCTTAGCCCTTTCTCCTGACCTGTGGTTTCATCACAACCTACTAAATAATCTTTAATGTTCCAAAGTACTTTTATAAGACAGAAAAAAAATAGGCAAGAATTAGCCTTATTTAACCTTAATTTGTTGATTGTTACTGTGTTTCTATAAAGAAAGCAAGAATAACTGAGAATACAAAAGCAAGAGAATTCTAAACAATTTCAATACGTAACATAACTTTAGAGGCAATCAACTAAATACAAATCAAGCCATATGGTAAGTCTTCAATTATTGCATTCTAGGGTATGTTGGAACTCTTTCCATACATGTGTAAAAAAATGAATGTATAAGTATACCATTCCATAAATTCAACAAACTAAACATTCCAATGTAGCCAACAATCAAATCAATAAAGGAAATACTACCAGCTTCCTGAAAGCCCTTCTTTCCCACTTCCCCTGACAAAAGACCTCCCAGCTTTCTACTTTATCTATGGAATTATACACAATGTACTTCTTTTCCAGCTTTGTAACACAATTTTATATTTCTGAGAATTATATAATTGCCTGAAGTTGTAGTACTTTCTTATTGCTTAACAGTATTATATTGCATGAAAATGCAATACTTAATTTGTTCTTTGGGGGGATATTTGGGTGGATTCCAATGTATGGCTAACACACACATTCTAGTACATTTTTCTTTATTTAAATATATGTACACATTTCTAAGTCAATGGGTCATAACATACACAAATCAAAATGTAAAATTTAGATAGAGCTTTTTTATTTTAATTTTTTGTTGTAGCTTTTGGTTCTACATATATTTCTTAATTTTATAACTTCTTCTGCTTCTGCTATTCCCATTCACAGAGATACTGAGACAATCCCCATATCCCCAATTAAACCAGTTCTAGGGCACAGGTATTATCTTATTATCTCCTTTCTTGATTTGGCTGTTGGCTACCAGGGTTTCGTCAGTCTGAAACATTCATAGAGCAGAATACTTACAAATATACTTATCTGCAAATATATTACATGTCAATAAAAACTTAGAATTTAAAATCATATTAGCCCAGCAATGGTACTTTTGCTTGATACTCATTCAGAGTTGCTCCTCAGTACTAATTTTTAGAATTGCATAGCAGCAATTGGCATTTGATGTGCATTTTTTTTTAAGGTGGGAAGAGAACAGTCTTCAGTTTGTGCTTAATCAGAAAAAAGTCTCCCTGGTTAATTAGAAATCATATTAATGCAATTTCCTTCTGTAAGTTAGTAATTATCTCTCCTTCGTATAGCCAGATATTTATTTCATGCTAATAAATTATAGATTACAGATTCACGTGTAATCTCTGACTGAATTCTGTACAGTCATCTTAGCATTTTCCTCTCTATTGAAGAGAACAAGTCAGAGAGAATAGAAAATATTCTTAAAGTTTCTGTCAACCTTATTTTATATATTTTTATTTGGTTCATTGTAATTATACATCATACTGAGGTATTAAGTGATAGGAACATACATGCACACAGTTCTTAAAGTAGTTCCTTCCCAGTTCCATTAACATTATTATTCATGTCATAACTATAGATATGGTGACACATTATTAAAAATAAATATTGGTAAGGAGTTGCAGACAAATAACAGAAAAATAGAGTTAGTGTGAAAGGATTGAGAAATACAAATAATATCCACTTAAAAAAACCTAAACAGAGACTTTTGAAATTTATTAGTAGGGACGAGGGTAGATAAAATTGCTTTGCAAATATGCAAATAAATTAATCATTTATACCCTGTATTTATTTTATCAAACTAATTTGATGACAAATTTTGGTTTTGCAAAACTATCTTTAAAAAGCCAACAAACTATTAAGTTAGTGCAAATATTCTTTAATTAAATTTGTATCTATGCCAGATCTTATTTATCCCATTTGCAATATACATTTATTGTACCCAATTAGAAAACAAATCCATCTCTAATAATGATAGTTCTCTGGATATTTGCCACATATTAATATTTGCCCAATTCTAGTCCCAAATTACCTATATTATTTAAATTTTAAGGCATATATTTTATACCTTAAAATTGCCCAATGTTTTCAGCTATTGTCAAAATCATTGCTATGGATCCATTTCACTTGTTATTCCTAATATTTTTAGAACCTGATCAAGAACTATGTTATAGCAGTACAAAAGAAAAGTAAAGCCATTATCAATTTTTCAGAAATCTCATTTATATAAACCCACCTGTATATATTTTCCATGAAGTGCATAAAATTCTTTCCAATTACTACTGAATAAAAATAATGCAAATTAAGTCTACAAAGTTACTGAAAGAAAATGTATCAACATATTTTAGCATATCAAAACTCTTTTTTTTTATGGTACTGGGTATGGAACCCAGGGGCATTCTACCTCTGAGCTACAGCCCCAGTCCTTTTTTTTTTATTATTATTCTTTATTTTGAAACAGGATCTCACTAAGTTGTGGAGGGCCTCATTAAATAGGTTAGGCTGGCCAAAAACCCAGATCCTCCAGTCTCAGCCTCCCAAATGCTGGGATTACAAACGTGTGCCACCACACCCAGCTTCAAAACTATTTCTTATTGTACAATATGGAGATATAACACAATAATATTTTCAAGAAGCTATTTGTGAAATTAAACATTTTTAAATATTAAAAATATTTACCAAATAAAGAGAAAAACTTGTATTAGAGTTAAATTTAAAATACCATTTCACCAAATTTACATATGAATTAAAAATGGGATAACTGGAAGATGTTATATTTTATACAATTCAATATTTTGTTGATGAGTCATATCTTAATTGATTTTTGATTTTTTTAAATTAATGGATTTTAAATCCCAAACATTCCCACTATAGCTAATTTTTTAAATATTTTAATTACTATTGTATTTTATTTACTGTAATTTTTCTTTTTCTTTAACTTTTTTATACTTTTATTGGTGCACTGTAGTCTCACATCACAATGTGTTCAGAGTGATAGTGACATACATTCACATAGCACTTGGTGAGCTTTCCCCAGTTTCTCTTTGTGACTGATTGTTCCAAAGTAATATTTATCTGAAGGCAACTTTTATACACTTTTTATACATTTTTCACACACTATATTTTATATCTACCAATTGCCTATATCTATTACCTCCTGCGTTTAAAAATTCTTATACATTTCCTTCTTTATAATTCATACTTTGCATTCACCAAGTGCAAATAGAATGACCTCCCAATGGACAACCCTAATGTCCTTTCAGTATTGACAAATTATGTAGTACTTGATACTCTATATATTGTTCTTACTAATTATTTTACCCTTTAAAAATGCACCCTTCTTCCTATATCTATGGTATACAATTGTTCATATTCAGATGATGAATTCTAGCCTCTGTTTTCTCTTTAAGGTCTCAGTCTCTTCTTATATAACCTCATTATTCCTCTTCTTTTATCTTGTTGGGCTCCTGGGCTTTCTGTAGTCTAAACTTTATTTCCTGTTGCTCATTACAAATACAATTGCCAGGTCAGATTTCCTAAAATCCCAGTTTATTTTCAGCCTTTGATGCAAGTTTTGTTAGCCTGAATAATCAAATATATGAATAGTTTGGCTAAGATTAACTTTCCTTGAAATATCAAGAAATGGTAAACACAAGTCATATTCGACATCACAAACAGTCCTAACTCTGTACATTCCCTCCTGAATAAGTTCTCTTTTCCTGCTTTTCACAAGCAATTTCTCATCATTTAAATACTCTTGCTCTCAATCTTACTATAAATAATCGCAATTAGTATTTCTTAGGGCCCAAGTTATTTCTTCTAAGAAATGTCCCTGATCTTGTCTCCATGAAACATCCCCTACTACCAGGAAATGTAAATGCGCCTTCTTCTGAACCCCTCTTCACATTAGGTGATTGAATACCTATTTGTTTTTTTAAATTCAGTTTTGTGGTGTTATTATTCACACACTGGACATAAAATACTATCTAACTTTCATGTTGCTACTTCTTTTGGAGGTACTGGGACTCGAACCCAGGGCCTTGCACATGCTAGGGAAGTACCCTACCACAGAGCTACATTCCCAGTACAGGTCCTTTATTTAAGAATTATAATTATATCATAAAAGCATTTAGGTAAATATTTTGTAATTACTAACTTCATATAACATAATTCATATACTTTTATGAAAGAAAACATTGTTATCACATATATTATTTGTTGAATGGTTACAACACTGAGCACCTTTTAACTCCTGTAAGTAGTTTATCTCATTTAAGGTATTAAGCTTTGGACATGGAATGTTCCCCATAAAAGCTAATGTTTTGGCAATGTACAAATATTTAGAGGTGAAATAACTGAATGCAATAACCTCACCAGTATATAAATTCATTGATGATGAATAATTTGCGTGAACTCATTTGGTGATAATTGTATGCAGGTAGGTTATGGCTGGAGAAGGTTGCTCACTGGGGATGGGGCCTTGGGGACTATATCTGTCCCTGTCCCATTCTATATCTCTATCTCTATCTCTTTCTCTCTCATTTCCCAGTTACAATGACATGAGCAGTCATCTTCTGCCATGCCCTTCTGTCATGATGTCCATGATGTCTTTTACTTGAGACTGGCCAATTATGTATTGAATCTCTGAAACTATAACCAAAAAAACCTTTCCTTCTCTAAGTAGTTTTGTCATGTAATTTGATCAGCCATGAAAATACTAACACTTAGGTAAACATTATTTTATCACTCTTTCATATATGTTTAGACAGGTTCTGAAAGGCTCATTTATTCAAGTTCACATAGAAAGTTATGGGGCCATGGTTTATATAAGGTAATCAGACTATAGAGACAGACTCCTCCAATAAAAATCATGATATATACAAATAATGATGATCATGATGCTGGTTTAAATTACCCAAAAAATCAGCTTTATGCATTCTTTTGCTGAATTTACCTTTAGTCTTTATTCTATGTATATATTTTAACAATTCTGGGCTGCATTTCTATTTACAATAGAATTGCATATGTTTGATTGATGTAATTATATGTGTTCTAAGTTGACAATTCTATGTACAATTTTGCGTCTTGCTTTGTGGCTATATATATATATATATATATATATATATATATACATATATATGTATATATATATTATAACTGTGTATAACTGCATCATATGGATATAATATAAATAAAATAATTTTTGATTTTTGAAAATTAATGTATATTCAATGATGTGATGCCTGTAAAGTTCTCAGCTTTTGCCTGGTACATAGTGGATTTCTCTCATTTTTTTTCACACACATATAATTTAACCCCAAGCAGTCCCAAAATAGCTACTTCAAAAAGTAAAATTTTATAATTGTAAAATCATATATAAGTATATAGTAATCAATGCCCTGATAAATTCTCTGATAAAAATCTTTATTTACATTTCTATTTTCCCAAGATACATTCTTTACATGATATTATAATTTTTGATAAATTTTCTCCAATTAAGCCTAGGAAGTTGGTACTAAATTAATCTCTCAATAATGAAAATAGGTCATTGAACAATTGTGAGAGTCTTTTTATGCTAAGTTGTTATATTTTTATTTTAATAATTTCTAGTGTTACAGACCTACATTTTACTTACTCATCCTGCAGTCTTTCTGGTATGATTCACTCATCCTGATACACTCTGCCTATGTAAATAGTATTGTGACAATGGTTGTGTTATTTTTTTTTAATCATCCTCTTTTGAATTGGTTGTTTCATCCCTCTCCACAGTGTTTCTTAATTCAGTAAAATGTTATATTTTTAAAACACCAATCTAGTTAGAGCTGTCTCCAAAATAGTTCACCTCATTGCTTGTGCTTTTACATACAAAACTGTTCCCTATTATTTGTCATCCTTTTATCTGGCATTATACTCTTACAGAACAAGGTATAGTTCTGTAAGAGCCACACTTGATAGTTCTAGACTGCCTTGGAAAGAGTTATGTAGTTTGTTTATAGGAAAAAATGTGACTCCCTAACTACAGTATGCAATAGAGTTACTTAGAAGACACATTACCAGATTCCTCACATCCATCTCTTAAGTTTCTGATTCAGTAGAACCAAGAAAGGCTCTCTAAGACTTTCTATCTCAACATAACACTGAAGTTTATCTAAGAACTGCATGGTAAAAAAACACTGCTCTAAAAATTTTTATTTCAAGAAAATTTTAATGAGCTCTAGGTATGTCCAAAGACCAAGTCTCTCTCTAGATGATCCCTAACATAGTCTCGTGTTTTTAGAATTTGCTTATAAAAGGGTGCTATGTCAAGCTGGCAGCTCAAATATAACTTGTTTTCTCAACAAAAATAATACAATTTTGTAGAACTTGTCTTTTTGTCTTTTCTGTTTGCTGCATGAAGTCAAGTGTCTCTGCTTTGCTCCATTCCCTCATTTTCTTCTCTATTAAAACATGTCCTGAACAATGTCCAAAATCTTTTCCAAGACTCCACACTAAATTTAGATTACTTCCTGAACTTTGGACTGCCAAAAAATCCAGTCTATCATTTTTGTGTTACTTAGCAGGCTTTTTTATTGATCATTTCTATACATATTTCATAACTTTCTTCTTACTGTCTGTGTCTTAATTTTTGCTCCTAAAGTATCTACCCTAAAATAGCCTTTAGAGAAGTTTTTATTCAATAAGCACTTTTTAGACCCACAGGAGACAGAGAAAAAAGAGAGCTGACTTTGCACCTTTTTTCATTTCTATGAGGAAGATGAGTCATCTAAAATTGGGATAGAAAGACATATTTTCTATGCACAGAATATAATTTTAATTTTTTTTTGCAGTAAAGCTTGATTTCAAAACATAGGGAAAAATCTAAATATTTACTTCAAGATATTAGCTTCCATTATTCCCATGGAACAAAAAGGACTCTTAAATTTTAGTGGTTTTGAATTTTTGAAAGAGGCTAAAGGATATAGTTTTTAATATTTGACATCCTCTTTTGTGACTATATCATCTATAGAGACTAAGAATCTACATGAAGTATAAGAAATTTTTTATTATTTCAGTGTATATCATCTATATTTTTCCCATGATTTGGCCAATGGACTGAAATTTCCTAAATTTTGCCAAGGTCAATATATGGAATTTATTAGAATTTCTATGTCAAAACACAAACCTAATATTTAAACAATGGTTAAAATTACATTTATCACAAAACTCCAGCTTTTTCACAAAATGCCTGACAAAGTAGGATGAGTTAATTTATTTTTCTTTTTACAGATAAAGAAAATGGGAAATGAACACTTAATTGCTTGCCCAGTTTTAAGATCAGAAATTGACTAGAATTTGGGCCTAAGATTTTTAAGTATATTTCTGTCTTAATCTTATCTTTTTGCTCCTACTTAAATGTTACTATGTTGAATTTTTATGACCATGTTCAGAGATACCTAGTTCAATATAGTTTCATTCTTTCAAACTCCTTTCTTTTAAATTTCCAAATTTAGCCATTTAAAATATATGTAGTCACTTATTGGTATAATCACATAACATTTTTTCTGTCTGAAAGCATTAGAAATATAGGAATACAGAGCTATGATTGAAAGAATATAAGTTTTGAATTTTATGCAGACATTTTATATAGTTTCCATTAGAGGTTTTTAATGTATTGTCAAAACTGACAATCTATTGACATTATATACACATGTGAGAATACCAATGCCAGTCAAAATATCATGTACAGAGAAGAGGAGAGTATGGGGAGGGAGCTGGGGTGAAGCTCACTAAGTACTTGTGTATGTAGGTCACTATCATTCTGAACTACATTATGATGTGAGACTACGGTGCACCAATAAAAGTACATTTAAAAAACTGGAAAAATAGAGGATTAAAAATATTTTTTACTCATGATTTTTCATTAGCATGCAGTAAATGTTAAGAAACAAATTATTTACTGAGATTAATTTTATATCTGTGAAAATATTTGTAATTTGTAAGAAGTAGATTTGATGAAAACACAAGATGTAAGAAAAGCTTTAGGATTTTAAAGGCTACAAGAACAATGAAAAGTAAAATGGGCCTTCACTTTCATACATTATTACATATGTTTCCCTCTGAAATTAGCATTCCAGCTGAAGAGAATGTGTACTTTAAAGTTAGAAATAATGCATTTACTTATTTGATTAAAGATTGCACAACAAATTTAATAAAAACATTATAGTCTTGTAATGTAATATATACTCAATTTTCTACTTACAAACAACTTTAAGACACAATTTAGAAGAAACATTCTTTAGAAAATTGTCTTTCCTTCCACCATAAATGATTATAATAAACTATATATACTCTTTGGAACACTTCTATTATCTAGAAATGATGCTCTGTTGGCATGTCTTGTACATCACTGAGAGTGTAAGGAGATACAATCTCATCATGAAAATGCTAGGTATCCACATGTCACACAACTGAAAAGTAATCCTAAGCTTTGGGTTTTCACTGAATTCAACAAATGTTTCTCAGTACCCATTATGTGTCAGGTATTATTTTATATTTCAAGAATAACTTATGGAGCAACATAAATGTTGTTCTTATTCTTGTAAACCATATACTCCAGTGGTTATGTAATTTAAAGTTAGAATTATGAATGAACAAAAAGTTAAGTGCTATGTGGGGAATGAGCAGCAAGACAATTTAACCTAAGAAAAGAACATTTGTTTTTAATGAAGGAATAATAGAAGCTACTTAGCAAGAATTTATACAATGAACGAAGAACAACCCTTTGAAAGTGTATCAGTGAGGGTTTAGTTATCCACATGCAAAAGAGAAAGAAGAAAAAAAGAAAGAAAAAAAACAGAAAGAGAAAGAAAAGAGAAGTGAGAAAGGATAGAAGGGAAGAAAAACTAATAAAATTTTAACCATACACAAAAGTCAACTGCAAATTTATGAAAGACCTAAATAAGGCTCAAAGCTATAAGACTTCCAGAAAGAATTTTAGGGGAAAGGCTACTCGATATTGGCCTTGACAATGATATCTGAAAATTATACAAAAGCCTAAGTCAATAAAAACAAAAATAAATAAATGGGACAATATTGATATAACTGACTTAAAATGTTCTTCACAGCAAAGTAAATTATTACCCAAATGAAAAACTAGCTAATGAATAGGGGAAAATATTTGCAAACCACATATCTGATACGTGGTTAATATCCAAAATAAACAAAAATTCACCCAAGTCAATAGCAATTAGCAAATAAATATATAATTAAACTAAAAATGGGCAAATGACACAAATAGGTTATTTTCCTATTTGTGTTCAACATGAGGAAAACACAGATCAAAACTACAATGAGCTACTACCAGATATCTTAGGATGACTATTATTTTAAAGAGAGAGAGAGAGAGAAGTTTTAACAAGCATATAGAGAGAAGGGCTCCCTTATGCACTGTTGGAAAGTTTTACACTGGTACTGCCATTATGGAAAAGTTTATGGAGTTTCTTCAAAAAACTAAAAATAGAACTTCCATATGATGGAGTAATCCTTCTGCTAGTGAGGCACATATTCAAAAGAAGTGAAATCAGCATTTCGTAGAGGTATCTGCTCTGCCATGTACATTGTTGCTTATTCACAACAGCCAAGCTATGAAACCAACCTAAGTGTCCATCAATGGGTGCATGTAATAAGAAATTGTGGTGTACATAAATCCAATAGGATGCATTTAACCTTAAACATGAAGGGAATTCCGACATTTGTGACATCATTAATTAAGTCTAGAAGACATTATGCTACATAGAATAATCCAGATACAGAAAAAAAAATTATTATTCACTTATATGTAGAATCTAAAAAATAAAAGACTTAAATACAGAGAAGCAGAGAGAATTGTGGTTGCCATTTTATTTCCAGGAGTGAATATAGAGAGAAGTAGGTAAAATGATACAAACTTATAGCCAAATAGGAAGAATAAGTCTAAATGTCTAATATAGACCAGGAGACTGGAGTTAAAATATTGTATAATGTACTCAAAATTTGCTGAAATATTTTAGATGCTCTAATCCAACACATACCAAAACAATAAGAGAAAACGGTAGATGATGATGGATATGTGAGTTCGTTTCACTATAGTATTCACTTCACTGCATACATAGAAACATTCATTATGCATCTTAAGTATATATAATAATTCTATTATGTATACCCATTCTAAAATGCAAGTAATCAAAATTAAATTTATACATGAAAAACTTTAAAACTTGAGTAAAATTTTAAAAAAGCAAGTTGGGAGGGATTCATGATTATGATAATGTTATTTCAGAGGTAGTAATTAAAAATAAAAAGGAGAAGTGAGGTAAGCTAACAAATGTAGACTCACTAATAAAGTCTGTGAGCAAAATAATAATGTCTGTTATGATGAAGGTAAGACCATCAGAGATGTAGGCTTCAGGATGCTATTGTTGAAATATATGAAACAGAAACAGAACTATTGGCTCCAGTATATATCATCCAGATTAAGTGCTTCTGTGATCATATATCCATGCTTGACCCTGATCAATACCATTAAAACAAAATAAAGAAAAGCAAGCCAAAACTACTGTACATTTTTGCATATTTGGAAATTTCAAAGAAAACTTATAATTTATTTGTTCCAAGATTCAGACTGTTTTGGCATCTTAAAGCTTTTCAAATTGTTCAACACATTTGTCTGAGGATCCTCCATACTGTTTTCCAAAGTCGTTGCACTAATTTGCAATCCCACCAGCAATGCTTTAGGGTTCCCACTTCTCTACACCCTCACCAGCATTTGTTGTTTATGTTCTTGATGATTGCCATTCTGAATGGAGTTAGGTGAAATCTCAGGGTAGTTTTGATTTGCATCTCTCTGATTGCTAATGATGCTGAACATCTCCTCATATATTTATTGGCCAAGATGCATGATTACAATGACCAATTAAAAAAATAAAATTAAAAAAAATTGTTCAACACATTCTAATTGAGTATTTTCTCTACACCAGAAACACTTCTGAGCACTGAAGGAAATTTAGTCAATACTACTTTAAGGCAGTAATGCATTCTAAATATTGTTTTCTTTATCTCCTTCCAAACATTATTAAAAATGGGCCACTTGCTAAAGTGATTCCTTAAAATCTCTGCCATCCTGTTTGTGCTAACTAATAATTTATTCAAAGAGGCTAAAAATAAGCTTGCTTTTTAATGTGCATGACTAAGATCATGGAAAGTGCAAGATTCCTCCATATAATCTAACAGTAATATTTCTAGTTGGATACCTTTTTGCCTTCAAAATAAGTTAGAAAGGTAGAGAAATGTGTAACTTGTATAGTAAGGTTCAACAAAACCATACACAGACATACAACCTGCTAAATCTAAGTGATATGCATTTGTTTATAATTTTAGATGTTATTTTAATCATTGTAGTTATGGTAACATTTGATTATTTTTGGATTTATATATAGAAGAATGCAAGACATTAAGAATATTTGAAAAGATGGTTCACTCAGGCTTGGTGATTAAAAAAAAATGACTTACATTCTGCTTGTAGTCAATTCAAAATCTGAACTGAATTCACTCTACAAAGACAACCTCTACAAGTAAATGAGAATTTCTCAAGATTGGCATATAGACAATTCTAAAAAAAAGTCCTGGGATAAGCACTATCTCAAGCTGGCAGTATATACTGGCATGTGCTTCACCCTGCTGACAGTCATTTCATTTTGATATACTTACAAAATAAGGGGGGGGGGTGGAGGATCACTTGAGAAATCCCAAGTTTAAACAACGACATTGTTATATTTCTTAAAAGTTGCCACTTTATCTTGGAGAAAAATATGCTTTCTTCCCATCTATTCAACAGGCAAAAAATAACGCCTCTAAATACACACACACACACACACACACACACACACACACACACACAGAGTAACAGACACCTGAAGATATCTATCTGTAGAAACTCAAGAAGATAAGGACATAAAAGTTACCAAACAGTACTTAGGAGGTGGAGACAGGAGGAACACAGTTTCTAGACCAATCTCAGCAATTTAGTAAAACACTATTTCAAAATAAAAAGGGCCACGGAAGTAGTGAGGAGGTTGAATGGCTCTGGATTTAATCCCCATTATAATACACAAAAAAAGTTGCTAAATAAAAAGTATAGATTCCTCTGTTTTCCTACAACAGAAAATATGCAGTGGGGCGCTGATTTTGAGTGAAGCTGCTTTTGTCATCTAGGGTAGTAGAAAGTAGGGATTAGGAAGTAGGCACTAATACTTGAGTGCCTGTTACTCATCAGGTGCCGTGCTTTGCATTTTACATAAACTAGCTAATTTAAACAGTACAACAGTGAGATTGATGTTTCTATGTCTATTTTTTCCAAGATTTTGACTTCATCGCATATACTATATTGGGTGGTTGTCGTGTGATTCAATTCCAGGATGGACAGCTACAAACTATATTTAATTATTTATACAGTGTTTTTCAACTGCAGAAAAATCTATATCCAAAATACTACAAAGGCTACATAGAAGTCCAGAAAATAAGCCAACATTGAGTGAAAGTGGTTTATCTAAAAATATTTAGACTTAAGTTTTTAAATTTACTATACTATTTTATGTGAACTATGTACAATTTTTTTTTTTTTTGGAACTGGGGATGGAACTCAGGGGATTCTACCTACAAGCTACACTCCCACCCCTAATTTTTATTTTTATTGTTTATTTTGAAACAGGGTCTCACTAAGTTGCAGAGGGCCTCACTAAGTAGCTGAGGCTGACTGTGAACCTGTGATCCTCCTATCTCAGCCTCCCAAGTACTGGGATTACAAGGATGTGCCACCACACCCAGCTAACTATGTACAATTTAATCAATGAAGCACTTACATATTGCTTGTATGTAATATTTAAAAATATTATTTACTCATATGCTAATGAGAAGCTAATTATCCTTTCATAAATTATGTCTTATGATTCTATGCAGCCAATTTTAGGCATGACCTCTTTTCTTAATAGGATTACTTAATTGCCCAGTCATGGAATGAATGATATGAATAGTTCATAAGATGGATTAATAAAAGTCCTGACTCTATAATAGCCAAGTTAAGATGGACATATTTGTGACCTCTTACAGAAATAATGAAGATTCTTCAATTTAAGGAGCAACAAAATGAGAAGACATAATTATCAACTTGTCCTTATCCTGAGTTTCAAGATAAATTTACTTTATTACCTCAATGTCAAAAGATATATTATTAAAGTCTTCAAAATACTATTTAGTTGTATAGAATAAAATTACTTAATATGTTTATTGTATTTGTTTATATTTTATTTAATAAGAAGAATGCAGAAATATATCTTAAGTGTCTTTAAAAATCTAAGCCTATTCTGCTTAAAAGTTAACTTTGTGTGTGTGTGTGTGCGCGACACTGGGGATTGAAACTATGGGCATTCTACCTCTGTGCTACACTCCCAGTCCTATTTTATTTTTGTTTTGAAACAGGGTCTTGCTACATTAATAAGAGTCCCACTACCTGCTGAGACTGTCCTCGAACCTGTGATCCTCTTGTCTCAGTCTCTCAAGTACTAGGGTGACATGAGTGAGCTACCACGCACTGCTGTTAGTTAACTCTTACATCTCTTATGTACCTTAGTTATCTTTCCTTCTTGGTAAAATGGAAAAATTTCAGGAGATGTTTCCATGTATTCTAAAGCATCTGTGTCTCACTAAAAATATATACATTAACACAGTTTAACAGAGAAATATGTTGCATAAATGTAAATTAGACAATGATTAGTTTGTAATGGTCAGATGTTTCACAAATAAATATATTGGTCACACACGCAAAGTTTCCTGTGCATATTATATATCATAATGGCCAATATATAGTAAATGTCTCATATTTTTTTGATTTATCTAGAATAAGACATGTCTATCTCTTAAGGCACAATGATCACTGACAGAATAAGACCTGCCTATCTCTTAAGGCACAATAATAACTAAAATGCAAAATTGCCAACATGTACAATCTGGTAGCAATGACCTATTGAGATCCATATCTGCCACACAAAGAGTTTGCAATGTTTTTATTTGAGCAGAAAATAAAACATGTCTATATTATAGAAAGGCATGGACTTGACAGTTTAGATATGTCTCTAAAAAGAATAGATTTCCAACTGGTGAAAAGCTTGGTTAAAAATTTTAATAGTTTAAGACTGAGTAGGGAGTGATAATAAGGAATAAGTTGGTAGGTTGATAATAGTATGACATCCTGAAGCCTCTATAGATATTATATAATATACTTATATAATGATAAGTTTGAAGTTTAAAAATAGGAAAAAAGTTTTCTCCCTATTGAGATACTGCCCTAAAGTATCTGATTTTAGAATCAGAGCAAGACAAAAGTTGATAGTGATCAAATTACAGGAAAATTGATTAAAATGAAATTAAATAGCTCACATAACCCTCACTTTGTAAGATGAAAAATCATGACAGAATGTTGTGGTTATGCAACCTAAGATCATCAGTTGCTTTTACTCTCTTTGTGAGATTTTGCCTACACATGGGCATCAGTAGGAAGCACTATGCTTTCTTTTGATGCTTTTGTTTTCCATAAGATGCAACCTATCCTTCTTCTAATGCCATGTAAAAAGGTAAGAAACTGCACATAAACTAGAAAACCAAAAAATCACATGTCCTGACACAAATTCCACTTTTGATAGTATCAACAGCAATATCGGCAGAAATTGTAACTGTATTGGAGAAAATTTAAAATAAACAATAAATAACGATCAAATTGGGTTTTACTTAAAAGTTAGATAGATGACACTCTTTTTAAGCATTACACAGAGTAGAATTATAACACACAAAAAACACTCTATGGCTTTGACTTTAAATTGAACAGTAAAGTCAAAACTCTCTATTGAAAAATATATACAGGAAATAGTAGGGAGCTTAGCATTAATATTCATACAAAAGTATGCTTCCAAATTTTGTTGTTTAATTACACGTGAAGAAAAGTCACCAAAATAAACTACTTTTAGTATTTATATTTTCTTCTGAAAATAATTGTTGTAAGCTGATAAAGTTACTGGAGTAGGAAGTTTATTAATAGGAACAAACAAACCAAATGAAAAATTAATATATATGCATTTATTATATCTTTATATTGTTGCCTGGAATTCTAAATTCAATATCTACTATCTAAAAATATATTAGTAAAAAGTATTAGATTTCCTTCATGTTAGGTTGTAAGATACTTAATGTTTATTTGTAGATCTCAAACAACAGTTAAGATAATCACCTCTATCATAAAATAAATAATTTAATAATGAAACATCAAACTTTATACTATTATCATTATTATCTAAATTGAAAATTGTATAATAGTTTCAATTTGATGGCTTAAAATAACATTAGGACCATGACCTCTATCAATTTTCTTAGAATTGTAATAAAAATAGAAAGAAAAATCAATTTTCTCAAAAAAGATAAATGTACACTCTCCAAATTTTTTGTTATTATTGTGGCTGTTGTTGCTATTTTACTGAAAAGTGGCCACTTAGTAGTGAGTCACTGATGAAAAACAAAAGTCCTGTCATTCAGTATAAATTCAAGCAGTGAATACTAATTGAGTGACTGTTATGTTCAGGTGTTGTTCATTGAATAAATAAATGAGAATAAGTTTTTTAATTGGTGCATTGTAATCATAGATCTTTGTTAGATACAAGCTGGTAAAGGCATACACGCACGCATTTCTCATTTAACCCTTCCCCAATTCCCACCCCATTCCCTCACCCTCCCTCCCTCTCATGTGCGTTTAGTGATTGATTTTTTTTTTCTTTTTTTTTTTTTTTTGCAGTACTGGGGATTGAACTCAGGGGCATTCTACCTCCGAGCTATACCCCCAGCCCTATTTTTCATTCTTTATTTTGAAACCAGGTCCTACTAGGTTGCGGAGTGCCTCACTACGTAGCTGAAGCTGGCTGCAAACCTGGATCCTCCGGATTCAGCCTCCCGAATGCTGGGATTACAAGTGTGCGCCACCACGCCGGGCTTAGTGATTGATTTTGATATGCTTGTGAAAGTATATCATGTGCATTAGGGTATTTCCCTCCCCTACCCATCACCTTCTGTTTAGTTACCTTCTTTGCTCATCTAAGGTTTCTACTTCTTTGTCTAGAGTCCCTCTTATGTCCCACTTTCTCCCTAGCTTCCACGTATTAGGTAGAGCATATGATTTTTTACTTTTTGTGATTGATTAATCTCACTTAACATAATGTTTGCCCACATGAAGTTCATATTCCTGTCATTTTACATTATTTGGGAGAATGTATGATGTATATACTTTCATCTATATTTGCAGCAATGTTATGCAACCAGTACAGACCCTAATGACTGATATTCCTGCACATTATCTCCATGTTCAAATATGATTCTCATGATGTTGTAAGTAAAATGATATAATGCCAAAATACTTAGGATATGCAGAACTTGCTCATTGGAAACTAAAACAGATTATGTCATATGGCTTTGGAATAATATCAGGACAGTCCCTTTCTACTTGCACTGCAAAAGTCGCACAGTTCAGTGAGCTCAATTTTGATGAGAAGACATGGCAGAAAGATTCAAAAGTCTTGAGACAAGACTCCAGAAATATAAGGTTACTGTGATGGACACAGAAGTACAAAGCCTCACTTCTAATCACAAAGACCAGTCCCAGGAGAGGTGAACTGCATGGTTCAAAGAATTCAGCATTCAAAGATCATCACATTTAGATTTTTAAGAAGTGTCGATATTTTCTAAGCTATGGAAAGTCCCTTAGGTTATATTCTCATCCAAAGGAACATACATTCCATATAAATAGCCCCTGCATAATCAAATGGCTAGTATTGATTGAGTACCCACTATGGCTTAGGAATCATAATAAGCACTGAATACCCGGGTAAAGTGTAATAGATTCTATGATTGGCGATGCTAACAATAGCTTCCATTTACTTGAACACAAATCATGTACAAGTCATGGTACAGCCCATTTTCTATACTAGCCTTTCCTAATACAACCATATGAGTTTGTAGCCAAATTTATAGATAATAAAAGCTGCTTCAAAGAGTCACAAAAGTGTTCAGTGGGGGTGAGTGGCACAGGATGAAAGGATAGGATTGTCTGGCTGTCAGCCTGAGCCCTAAACCAATCTAAATATCTTTTACATCAAGGAATTTAACTCAGAGTCAGGTTTGAATAGCCAGCAAATGGCAGCCTCCTAAGTCCCAATGTCAAGAGGACAGAAGTTTAGAGAGCACATTTTGGCTCTGTACTGTATCTTTACAAATATTTTATTTTATGATTGTCACAAGCATGTTATAAGATTAGTTCTATTTTTTAAAAAGTACAAAATAGAACTTTGGAATGTGAAAGTCTGCTGTAGCCATTTCAGTGATAGGGATCGAAGGAATTGGTGAATTTTGGACAAAATAGATACATTGGCTGCCTGACCTTATTTGTGTTTCTACCTTGTGTGCTGCATAATAGAAATGCAGAATTCTCTTACTCCCCACGGCTATCCTGGGGCAACCCAAAAAGATATAAATAATGAAGACACCACCAACTGGCCGAACCAAGCATCTCTGAGGATGGTGGGTCTGCAGAGGCCTGCAAGATAGAAATGTTACGTACATCAAGCCAAACAAAGACAGCCAGGGAACTCAGATATGGCAACTATATTTAGCACCTTTCCCTCCAAGATATATCATGTGATTTCCTCTTGACATGCTTTCTTTATGTCGACTGTATCAACTGAGTAGTACATAAGAGTGTATGTGGAAAATAATTGTGTTTATGAAGTGCATAGCATTGATAAGTCCATGTAAACAGTAACAGTGGCCATGCTGCAGAAATAGCAAGGGGAGAACTATAAAGGCTGAGACATACTTGATTGTGCTAAAACACTACAAAGTTTTTTTTTCTTCATTTATGGTTAATTACATTTTGATTTAACTGAAATCAAATAGACCAGCCTCCCAGTGATTGGACAAATGGTATAAGGTACATTTTTTTTTTTTGTGGTACTGGGGATTGAACTCAGGGGTATTCTACCTCCGAGCTATACCCCCAGCCCTATTTTTTATTCTTTATTTTGAAACCGAGTCTCACTAAGTTGCGGAGTGCCTCACTAGGTAGCTGAGGCTGGCCGCGAACCCGGATCCTCCGGTCTCAGCCTCCCGAATGCTGGGATTACAAGCGTGCACCACCACGCCCGGCTTGTATAAGGTACATTTATATGTGTTGTTTATAAATCTCAGTAATCTGTTCTTGGGTCAAAAGTAACCTGAAAGACATCAGAAACCCAGTCATTCTTACTTTTGTTTTTGCTGTTTTTGAGGAAAAAGCCTGTAAATTAACTAGTTCTGGACATCTACATAGTATTTCCTTAAATATTAAGTTATATGAAATGGTAGAAAGGTTCCTGTGCTTCAGGGCTTGAGAAAATGAAATTTAGACTTCACTAAAATTTAAAATTTCTGCTCTGCAAAAGATAATTAAGAGAATTAGAAGACAAGATGGAGACTGGCAGAACATCTTTTAAAAACACCTACCAGATACAGTATTCAAAATACTCAAATAATGCTTAAAGTTCAACAAGAAGAAAATAAACAACCTAGTTAAAAAAAGCAGACAAAAGATCTGGACAGCCACTTCACTGAAGATAATTCCCAGCACAAATAAGTCTACTGAAATTATATTCAACATCATATCATTAGAGAATTGCAAATTTAAAGCAACAGTGAGATACCACTATAAAACTAATAGAGTGACCCAAAGCTATAACACTGATAGCATCAAAAGATGGTGATAAGGAGTAACAGGAAATGATTCATTACACTTTGTAATGCAATATAGTAGAGACACTTTGGAAATTACTTTAGCAGTTTTTTGTTTGTTTGTTTGTTTTTGTGGTACTGGGAATTAAATTCAGGGACATTCTACCTCTTAGATACACCCCAGCCCTATTTTATTTTTTATTTTGAAACAGAGTCTTTAAATTGTGAAGGGCCTCCCCAAGTTGCTGAGGCTGGCACAAACCTGTTATCCTCCTGTATCAGCCTCCTCAAATACTGGGAATAAAGACATGCACCACCACACCTGGCTTATTTATTTTGTAATGGTAGGGGTTGAATAAAGGAGTGTTCTGCCTCTCAACTACACCCAGCACTATTTTATTGTTTATTCTGAAACAGAGTCCAATGAAGTTGCTGAGGTTGGCCTAGAACCTGTTATCCTCCTGTCTCAGTTTCCCAAGTAATAAGATTACAGGTATGTGCCACCATACCCAGATACTTTTGTAAATCTA
Source organism: Graphiurus murinus (assembly GCA_004027655.1). Lineage (NCBI taxonomy): Eukaryota > Metazoa > Chordata > Mammalia > Rodentia > Gliridae > Graphiurus > Graphiurus murinus. The sequence continues at coordinate 3,681 of PVLC010006253.1, read as the reverse complement.
GACATACCCTCACCATATGATTCAGCAACCACACTCCTTAATATTTACCAACTGAGTTGAAAACACACACACACACACACACACACACACACACACACACACACCCTACAAATGTTTAGAGCAACTCTGGTACATCCAGATAGTAAAATATTATTATAAACAACACACAAAAAATCATAGAAGAACATTAAGTCCATATTGCTGAGCAAAAGAAGCCAGTCTGAAAAGTCTATAGACATACTGTATGATTTGAATGCTAAGACATTCTGTACCAGTCAAAATTATGGAGGCAGTAATAAGATCAGTGTCAGGAATTTGGAGGGTTGATAGGAAAGTATGAAAATATGGAGCAGGGAGGATTTACAGGAGGTGAAACTATTATTCTGTAGGACATTCTAATAGTGAATGCATTTATTAAAACCTATGAGATGTATAATAATTAGAGTGAACCTTAATGTAACTTGTAGAATTTAGTTGTACTCATGTACCAATATAAACTCATCCATTACAACAAATATGCCATACTAACACAAAGCAGTGAAAACAGTGGAAATTGGTGTAGGTTCTTAAGGGGAATATCTAGACACACTTTTTTTGGTATATTCATATGTACTTTAAAAATAAGCATATTTCAAAAAGCAAGAAATATTTTTCTTCCTAACTGAAGAAACTGAGAGAAGTACAGTAAGTTACAAACAATTGTGCTTCAATTGCTTTTAGATTATTTTTCATTATAAATATTATTCTTTATGCTATGAAGCAGAATAAAACTCGACTTCTACAGAAATTTTAATGATTATTGTAAAAACATTTTTCATCTTCAAAGTCAAAAGAATTTCCTCTTTAGAATCAATCATTTAATTTTCCAGATGATTTAAACACAGTTTAATAAAAGGATAAAAATATTGATTGATTCTCTGATTTTCTCCACCAAATTTCATGTCATTGAAATATTGTAAAGCATTTCAATTTAAGATTAAGACCTATTTTTGGACAACCTGGATTTATTGTGACAGATCTAAAAATGTAAAACATTAAAGTTCTTCCCTTTTCTTTGATCTACTTTGCTTTGTGGTTCCCAAAAGGTGAATTTGTTATACTTCTTTTATCCTCTTTGTCATATTATCTTGCACTTCAGCATAATATAAATATTAAAGTACATTTTTTACATTACTTTGCTTAAGAAAGCAAAATGCACAGAGATTGTTCCATTATAATGATTAAGAATAAGCAGCAAAAAATGTAAATAAAGAACAGGGAAGATATCAGCAATTGTTTAAAAAAAGTTTTGGAAATATTGCATGAAATTTCATATGGAAAGAACTGTTTGGATTTATTCTATTATCCTTGAGGAGTAAAGAAAGCCTTAGAAATGTTCTTTAAATTAGTAGGTAGTGTCCATATATTTCTAATATTATAAGTGGATAGTTTATAAATTGTTTTAAAGGCAGAGGGTTCACTTTTATGATATTGCACTGTATTCCAGAGCTTAGTTAAAACAGGCTAATTTCTTTCTAATAGAAGCACCATTACTTTCTAAAAACAATCTGATGATGTAAGGGGTCTTGGAATTATGAACTCATAGGCAAAATTTGATCTACAGATTGTTTTCTATTCCTGAGAGAGAAAAATGATTTTTACTTGGTTTTGGTGTGTGCATGATAATGGGGATTGATCTTAGGAACTTCTACCTCTGAACTACAACCCCAGCGTTATTCTATTTTTTTATTTTAATAATTTGTGCTTTGTATGTATACATCTTTGTTAGGTACAAATTGATAAAGACAAATGTGCACACATTTCTCATCTGACCCCTTCCCCAATTTCCACCCCACTCCCTCGCCCTCTCTCCCTCCCTCTCAAGTTCAGTTCAGTGAGTGATCTTGATATACATCATGTACATCAAGTACATCATGTGCCTTAGGATGCCCTCCCTCCCCCATCCATCCCCTTCAGTTAAATAAACTTCTTTGTGTATCGAGGGTCTCTACTTTTTCATCTGGGGACCCTCTTATGCCCCATCTTCTCCCTAACATCTGCATACTAGGGAGAACATATGCTTCTTTACTCTTTGTGACTGGCTAATCTCACTTAACATCATGTTTTCCAGTTGCATCCATATCCCTGCAAAGAACATGATTTTGTTCTTCTTTATGGCTGAGTAAAATTCCATTGTGTACATATCCCATAGTTTTGTAATCCATTCATCTGTCGATGGACATCTTGGCTTCTTCCATAGTTTGGCTATTGTGAATTGTGCAGCTATAAACACAGATACACATACGTCGGTCTGATAGTTTGGTTTCCATTCTTTTGGGTAGATACCCAGAAGTGGTATTGCTGGGTCATAAGGTAGGTTTATTCCTATTAGTCTGAGGATCCTCCATACTGTTTTCCAAAGTAGTTGCACAAGTTTGCAATCCCACCCAACAATGTATTAGGGTTTCAACTTTCCACACCCTCGCCAGCAGTTGTTGTTGTTCATGTTTTTTATGATTGCCATTCTGATTGGAGTTAGGTGAAATCTCAAAGTAGTTTTGATTTGCATCTGTCTGATTGCCAATGATGTTGAACATTTCCTCATACATTTATTGGCCATTTGTAGTTCTTCTTTTGTGAAGTGTCTATTTAAATCATTTGTCCATTTTTTGATTGGGTTATTTGCTTTCTTGGCTGTGATTTTCTTGAGTTCTTTGTATATCCTAGATATTAGACCTCTATCTGGAGAGTAACTGGCAAATACTCATTCATGCTACAAGCACTTCAGAGAATCAGAATACAAGGAACATACCTTAACATCATAAATGCAATATACAATAGGCCCACAGCCAATATCATATTAAATGGAGAGAAACTGCAAGAGTTCCCACTAAAAACAGGAACAAGACAAGGATGTCCATTATCACCTCTCCTGTTCAATATAGTACTTGAGACTCTAGCCAGGGCAATATGGCAAGAGAAGGAAATCAAAGGGGTAAAAACAGGGAAAGAAGAACTAAAACTATCCTTTTTGCAGATGATATGATACTATATTTAGAAGACCCAACAAACTCAACCAAAAAACATAGAACTGATCAACAAATTCAGAAAAGTGTCCAGATACAAAAAGCAATCTTAAAAAATCAGAAGCTTTTCTGTATGCCAACCATAAATCCACTGAAAAAGAAATCCAGAAAACAATTCCACTTACAATAGAACCCTGAAAAATAAAATATTTAGGGATAAACCTAACCAAGGAGGTAAAAGATCTCTATAAGGAAAACTATAAAAAGTTGAAGAAAGAAATTGATGAAGACCTTAGAAGATGAAAGGATCTACCATGCTCTTGGATAGGCAGAATAAATATCATCAAAATGGCCATCCTCCCAAAGCTGATCTACAGATTCAATGCAATACCCATGAAATTACCAAGGATGCTCTTCACAGACATAGAAAAATCAGTCCTTAAATTCATTTGGAACAATAAAAAGCCCAGGATAGCCAAGTAGTTCTTAGCAATAAAAACCATGCAGGAGGTATCACAATACCTGACTTCAAACTCTACTACAAAGCCACAGTAATAAAAACAGCATGGTATTGGCACAAAAACAGACACATAGACCAATGGAGCAGAATAGAAGACTCAGAAACAGACCCACAGGCTTACAGTCAACTGATTTTTGACAAAGGAGCCAAAAATAT
>PVLC010006252.1:0-70550 GCA_004027655.1 Graphiurus murinus | reverse complement strand
GTAATCCCAGCATTCGGGAGGCTGAGACTGGAGGATCCGGGTTCGCGGCCAGCCTCAGCTACCTAGTGAGGCACTCCGCAACTTAGTGAGACTCGGTTTCAAAATAAAGAATAAAAACTAGGGCTGGGGGTATACCTCGGAGGTAGAATGCCCCTGAGTTCAATCCCCAGTACCGCAAAAAAAAAAAAAAAAAAAAAAAGAAAATAATAATTAGAAGTGAAGGAAAAGGCCAGGTATGGGGGCACAAGCTTGTAATACCAGCACTTGGGAGGCTGAGACAGGAGGGTCACAGGTTCAAGGATAGCCTCAGCAGTGTAGCAAAACTCTCAGGAACTTAGTGAGACCCTGTTTCAAAACAAAAAATAAAAAGGTCTAGATGTGTGGCTCAGAGGAAGGATGCCCCTGAGTTCAATCCCCAGTACCAAAAAAATAAAAATAAAAAAAGGGAGGAAGGAGGAAGAAATGAAGAAAGGGAAAGGAAGGAAGGAAGGACAACCAATCAACCAGCTGTGACCCTGCCTGTTCTCTACTTCTGTCTCTGCCTCCTCTGCTGCCCCTCAAAGTCTTCACCCTGCATGCCTTCCTTTTAAGTACATTTCATTCATGCTAGTTTATTCCTTTAACATCTTTCCATCAAGAACATCGTCAACTGTCTCCATGACCCGCTTTCTTTCCTGACAGCAGTGTCTCTGATCCTTTCCCCTCAAAGTGTTCATTAGGTGTGCTAACAGCCCCAGAGGCCACAGGCTGGCAGTCCCAGATCCATCCCAGGGGTGTCTGTTGCCTGAGATCCCTCGTCAGTCCAAGCAAACCGCAGAATGATTGATTGGACAGCTGGCAGAAGGCTTATTTTTAACCATGGGGACATGGAAGGCGAGTTACAGGATGGCTGTGGCAAAAACAAAGCAAAGCAAAGCAGAACATGGAGTAGGAGACAGCAGAAGAGAGGGACTCTGTCCACGCATGCTGAGGAAGGCTCTCCCCTAGTCATCTGGCTGGGCAAGGACCAGTGCCAAGAGGAATCCCTGGCCCCAGCACAAGTGCTACGGAACTCCCACACTGGAGGCCACACTCGGCAAGTTCAGAGTCACATAGAGGAGGAAAATCCCTCCCAAGAGATTACATTTCCAAACAAAGATACAACCAAGAAAAAAAAAAAAAGACATGGCCATGAATCATAAACTCCAGTATTGAAAAATCCTGATTCAGAATCCCATGAGTCCTAGGAGGAGCTCTCGTAATTAGATTAGGATTATTCCAAACACCCTCCTCCTCAAGTGATCAGTTAGTTCTCAGTCCTAGCACTTCAAATTAGGACCCAGTTTTCATTATTTTTAGCACCTTCCTTGTTTCTAAGAATTTTACTGTATTTTCCTAAAATTTATTTAAGAGTAGAAATGCTATTTTGCTTATACAGTCATGTATCACTTAATGGTGAGGACACCTGCAGAGAAATGTATTTTTAGGCAATTTCATCATTGTGTGAACATCATAGAGTATGCCTACACAAACCTAGATGGCTTAGTCTACCATACTTCACCCAATGCCTCACAAGTAAGGAAGTGATTTTATAGATTATTGTGCATCCACGTGCTATATGCCTATCCCTAAGGCTTAGTATAGCACCTGATACATGATGCTAACAACTCGGTAAATATTAGTAAACCTATGACTGATTGAAATATAATGCAGCTATGAAAATGTTTTCAAAGAATATTTAATGGCAGGAGGAAATATTCACTCATAATGTTAAGTGGGAAAAGATATAAAACGGTATATATAGTATGATTCTATCTTCTTTATATACTTTTACTGGTACATTGTAATTACACATCACAGTGAGGCTCAAAGCGATACAAACATACCGGCACACAGGATTTGATGTGCTTCCCTCAGGATCCCACCTTTTTAAAAACAGTAAAAAGACTGAAAGGAAATAGACTAATGTTGACAGAGGTCAACTCTGATTGATTTGTGAGTAATTTTCTTATTAACATTTTTTGCTGTTTTCAAGATTTCTTAAACAACAATCATACATTGTTATTTTAGTTAGAAAAAGGAAACAATAAAACATTTTCTTAAAGAACACATTGGGAAATGTTATTCCTGTATGTTGAATAAATGAACACTGACCTGTATTTCAAAATCAGCCTGGCTGTGATTTGCTTAAAATTAGTTCAGCCGGGCATGGTGCACACACTCGTAATCCCAGTAGTTGAGAGACTGAGACAGGAGGATCGCAGGTTTGCGGCCAGCCTCAGCTACTTAGTTAGGTCCTCTACAACTTAGTGAGACCCTGTTTCAAAACAAAGAATAAAAAATAGGACTGGGGTGTAGCTCAGAGGTAGAATGCTCCTCGGTTCAATCCCCAGTACCGCAAAAAAATAAATAAAAAATAAAAAATGAATGAATGAATAAAATCGGTTCAATTGTATCTGCTTGTGTAGCTTTACTCACACATAGAACCTTCAGGAGAAATGCATTATATACTCTAATTCTCAGCTTTTTACCACACCAGACAACTGAGTTAAGGATATACTTGACAACATGTTTTAAAGATTATGAAAGCTACCCATTAATTTTCAAAGATGCCTTACATACTTAAGTAAATGAAAACATTATCTGGTTTTCCCATTCAAAAAATAAATGTTTACTCACTCATATTGATCTAAGTTGTTTGACTTCTTTCCTGTCACATAATTACTTGGGATATATCCTTCACTCCTAGAAATGAGAAAAACACTGTAGGTCAACAGAATTTTTTTTTTTCCTGTGAGGTTACTTAAAGAAAGAAGGATAACTGATTTTCTGGGCTCATTTAAGCACATTGCCTAAAGCTTATGAGAAAGATTAGCCAACTCCCAACAATTCAGGGTATCTATACCATTTGAAACTTTACAAAGTACTTCCACATTTGACCTTCACAAAAACTCTCTGAGGAAGGCAGACATGATTGGACCTGGTTCTGGTGGGGAAGACAAGGCTTAGAAAAATTAAGGTTCTTTCCCAAGGTCCAAAGCTAGCTAGAACTAGAACTCTCAACTTGCAACTGGATCCCGTGCAACTCCCAGTGTTCCATCATGCTTCTCCAGAATTCGCAACTTCACAAAAGTCCAAGTGTCGGATAAAGACACACCACTCCAACACCTCAACAGCTCCTGAAGAACAGTTTCACAAAGTGTAGTGCAGACTTCAGGGTGGGTAGCATCGGGGCGCTTGTTAAAAAGGTAAATTCCTTAGCATGTATGAGGCCCTAGGATCAGTTCCCAACACCACAAAAAGAGAAAAAAGAAAGACAAATTCTTGAGTCATACCCCAAGAGACCTGAATAAAGAAGACCTCTGTGGGGGACGGGGAACCACTGGGAGGATTGATGAGTAAAGACTGGGGAAATGTTGGTAATTTTTGAAGTCAAGTGACACTGTTAGGGACTTTCATGACTATTTGAAATTTTCTACAATACAGGTCTACTATCCCTTATCTGAAGTGCTTGGTGTCACAAGCATTGCAGATTTCAGAGTTTTTTTGAGCTTCAGAATATATGCATAGATGTTAGCAGCTGAACATTCCCCCAAATCTGAAAATATGAAATTGGAAGGGCTCAGAAACCCAAAGCTTTTTGAGCATCAATGAAGCATTTTAGATTTTGAATGTTCGGATTAGGAGTGCTCAAACTGTTTAAAATTATATATAAGAATTGCATATATTATCTGGTAAAGGGAAGCAGGAAGACCTTTCTATAAACACAGAATGAAAAGTTAACATTCCCAAGAAAGTATTAATGCACAGCCAACCAGCCCTAGAGGTGTACCACTGCCAAGACTTGGGCAAAAGAGAGACTTTGCCTGCCCAGAGCCTTCACAATTTCTCCAGAAGTGAAATGAGGAACAGAGAACTGGACCTGGGGCTGGGGCAGGGAGGGGAGGGAAGGGTGAGCAGGAAAGTGTACTCTGGCAGGACTGAAAGTCCCTTGTTCTTATCCATTGGAACTTGGAATATAAACTTGGAATATTTCAGACCTAAATGCAGGATATAGTTTTCTTATGAAGCCTAATAGATACTCCCTGTGTTTTTTGACATCTCCTCATATATTTACCAAAAATAAGGCTGAAAGAAATTTTCCCCCCTAAATCCTAATTATCTGGTACAAATAATGCTGTTTTATTTGGGTTTGGTTTGGTTTTGAGATGGGATCTCACTATGTTGCCCAGGCTGGTCTTGAACTCAAGGGATCCTACACCTCAGTCTCCTGATTGCTGAGACTACAGGTGCACACAACCACACCCAGCAATACTCGTGGTTTAATTTCCTACATGTATATATTTTATAAATACACAATGTATAGATACACATGTACATAATAAATATTTTCCAGTTCTGAAGAGAGAAAGAGAGAGAGATTGATTGATTCAAGTAACAGGAGGCTCCATTATACCATGTCTCTATATTTGTACATACATAGACACAGAGATTCTATGAAGAAAATTATGACAGAGGATATCTTAGAAGAACACAAGATTACTTACTGGAGGAGGGACAAAACATGGTAATTTCTCCCAAGATCAAAATAATCAAATGAAATATACAATGGATGAAAAAGAGACCAGTATAATAAACTCTAACCTCCAGAAATAAGTGATTAATCAGTTATTGAGTGACCACTAAGAATATGTTGATACTGCAAAGTAATAATGTGTACTTTATTTTATGGCCATCTAAACTACTCTCACATGCCACAGTCACAGCTCACACCCTCTTGAAGTTCTCCACAGTTAACCCCCAACCATTCAGGGCATGCCAGACACAGAGGGGATGCTTACCCATATTTATCTCTTGCTCTCCACCAATGGACGTCATTCTTCTCCAATATGATATACTCTTGGCCTCTCTCTAACCTGAGGTCATGTGCTTCGGTTGCTTGGAAATCATACATCGCTACAACTATTTCTTCACTATTCTCTTCTTCTTCTGGAGGAACTGGTGGGGGAGGCCTTCGCTAAGCAAAGAAGATGACATTTGAAGGTTCAGTCTTCTAAATGAAACTGATCAAGAAGTAAAACACTAAAGGATTCACACATCACCAGAGAAGAAAGCAGAAACGTCAAGTTTAATATAAATCACCTAATACAATCCAGAGAAACCTCCAATATTTGATGATGCTGACATCAATGGACCTCTCGTGGATTTCAGAACATAGTAGACAGCAAAAGCTGTTGTTAAACATTAAAAGATTTTTTTTCTCAGTGTCAGGAGTAGTATTCCAGGGAGAGGCAATGGTCATACATGAGTAGAAACCAGAACAACTAAAGGTAACCCGCCAATGAAATGGCCCACAAGGGAAAGCCCACCATGGAGTCTTTTAACAGGTCTCCTCCTCTCGAAGGAATTTATACTTCTTTATGCCTACAATGTGCAAGGTACCTGCTTAGTATCTAGCACAGTTTTTCTCATTTATTTTTAATATTGCTCCCACAAAATAGAGCGTTATAACTCCCACGTATGGCTGAGGCTATAATGGTTTATATACCCCACCTACAGTCTCTCACATCATATTCACATCATATTCCCAGCTCAGGGCCTGGCTAGGTCCAGAGTATATGCCCCACTCCTCAAAGACATATTATTAAATCACCAAGTCTCTCCTTTGTCTTACTGTGGTCTTCAGACTAAAACACTCCTGTAAAGTTCCACATCTCTTATACAACTCTTTAAGCCACACTAGAGACAAGGTGCTGGATGATAATAAGGCCCTCGATGATTAAATCTACACAATTCAATTGCTATTACTTCACATCAAGAACAACTAAAATAAGCCATAGCATATCTGCTTCTGAGATGATCCTGGGAGAAAACAGTGTCATATGAATGAAAAAGTAAACACGTTCGATAAACTGCAAAGCCTTCCAAAATGTAAAAGACATAAAAGCTGAAAACTTAGACTCAACTTTCAAAGGTGAAGGACCACCTACCTTCTTTGTTTCTGGTGCTGGGGGAAGTACTTTTCTTATACCTGAAAATGCCAACAACAAAAACAGGTCAAAATGCTATCTACCAACGTTCGCTAAGACTGTTGGTGTTTTAAGGAAAAATGAGGCTATGTTTGTCGCTGGTATCATTGTCTCTATATCCCTGTCACACTTAAACTGGCTCTCATTAATGCTTGCTGAACCAAAAAATAAACTGAATTACAGCAGTCCCCTATATCCATGATTTTACTTCCACAGTCTTAGCTAGCCAGAATCAACCACAATAGGAAATATTAAATGGGAAACTCCAGAGATAAACAATTCAAAAATTTTAAGTTGCACACATTTTTAGTCAGGTGCAATGACACAAGCCCATGATCCCACTACTTGGGAGGCTGACACAGGAGGATAGGAGGAGCACAGCCAAGGTCAGCATCAGCAACTTAAGCCCTGTTTCAAAATAAAAGGCCTGGGGTTGTAGCTCAGAGGTTAAAATGCCCCTGGGTTCAATACCCAGTATCATAACACACACACACACACACACACACACACACACACACACACACACACACACACCCCTCCTGTCTCAGCCTCCTAAGGAGCATGATAAAATCTCACACTGTCCCACTCAGTCCCTCCCAGGAAGTGAATTATCCAGCATATCCACCCTGCACATACTAGCCAACTGTAGTAGTACCGCAGTGTTTGTGTTGAACTAAACCTTACTTTACTTAGTAATGACCTCAAAGTGCAAGAGTAGCAATGCTAGAAATTTGAAAATACCAAGGAGAAGCCAGGAGTGGTGGCACACACTTGTAATCCCAGCATTTGGGAGGCTGAGACCAGAGGATCCGAGTTCGCGGCCAGCCTCAGCTACCTAGTGAGGCACTCCGCAACCTAGTGAGACCAGGTTTCAAAATAAAGAATAAAAAAAAATAGGGATGGGGGTATAGCTCGGAGGTAGAATGCCCCTGAGTTCAATCCCCAGTACCGCAAAAGAAGAAGAAGAAGAGGAGGAGGAGGAGGAGGAGGAGGAGGAGGAAGAAGAAACCAAGGAGAGACCATAAAGTGCTTCCTTTAAGTGGAAAGCTCAAAGTTCTTGATGTAACAGGGAAAGAAATAAAGTACATGCTGAGGTTATTAAGATCTACAATATAATATATTGTGCATGAGAGACAGAGACCATGCTCACATAACTTTTATTACAGTACATTGTTATAATTGTTCTATATTATTATAGTTGTTAATCTCTTACTGTGTATAAATTATAAATTAAACTTTGTCACAAGTAGGTATGTATAGAAAAAGCATAGTATATAGAGGGTTTGGTACTATCTGTGATTTTGAGGGGTCTTGGAATGCATCCCCCGTGGATAAGAGGGGAGTGCTATAATGAAAACACTGTGAAATTAGTAAGCTCTGGCAGTCTGTCTCTTCCTCTACAGTCTACAGTCCTAGAGTTTTGATAGGCACATGGCTAACCAGCTAGGTGGACATGGAATGCAATTCAGTATAAATGGAGTATGGAATTTTTAGATTTGGTCCCTTCTGTTGCCAGGAAGAGAAAGACCACTAGAGCTGGAACATCCCTAGGAACCACCTGCAGAACCCCCACACCCAGCCCCACACCCAGCCCTGAACACATTTCTAGTTTAAGTCACTGTAACATCTGAATCTCTTTTTAACAGCAGGTTAAACTGTGCATTAACTAACACCAAATCTTATGAAACTGAAAAAATAGGAAACAAGAACAGCCTTGGAAATGCTCCCCACCCCATACTAGGGATTGAATCCAGGGGCATTCTAACCTGGAGCTAAACCTCCAGCCCTTTTTATTTTCTGTTTTTTTTTTAATCAGGGTTTCACTAGGTTGCTGAGAGTCTCTCTAAGTTGTTGAGGCTGGTGTTGAATCTGCAATCCTCCTATCTTAGCCTCCCAAGAAATGGGATTGCAGGTATGTGCCAATATACTCAGCCATGGGCTTTTCTCTTTAATATGCTAAATTAATGCCCACTGGGACATCCCAGAAGAATCAGGGTGGAGAGGCTCAGAATCAAGGGCTGGCCCTCCTGCATAAGGCTAGCATCCCTGCCAAATGGCCATTCTGCTTGTATCCAGAAGCCTGATGGGTTCTAATTGACACGGTGAGCATTACACATGGTGCCAGCAGAAAAACAGAAACACAGGATCCCATTATCCTAAAACACTAGTACTTTTGAGTCTGTTTTTAACTGATGTCTAAGGGCCTCTCATTTCCAGAACTTGTAAGGGTTCTTAGCTGGCAAAATTAACCCTAAACATTTTTATTCATCTGCACACTTACATATGAGCAGCATTATGACACTTCATTGCCTGACAGACTGTGAAACCACTACTAAAATCCATGTGACTAAGCCCATCAAAATGAGAATGGCCCTACTCAGACTGCAGGTGCACTGATATATAAAGTCTCCAGCTACACATACGGCAAGAGTTTATTTGCTGACAAAGACACAAACATTAATGCAGAAAAGCTGCTAAGAGATTCATTTTTAACAGGTTTCAATGTTGCCATAAAAGCCACTCCAAAAGAGACTCCTGATGCCATGAGAGGTCCCACTGCTAGCTAAATACAATTATTCTTATAAAACACACCTCCCCTACATTTGATGTTCTCGAGAAAGTGTGCTGTACTTTATCAAAATCAAACTCATGTTCCTGTCCCATCATACCAATAATATGTGCATTCTGAGCAAAATATAATTATAGAATAAAATGAATACTTACTACTCTCAAAAAGATTATATTTTTCACATCCAGGCGCTAGTTTTTCAGTTTGTCTGCAACACTGATAACTTCCATCTGTCCAGAATTTAGGATGATATTTAATCATAATATTGTTGTTGTTCTTTATTTCTGTAATTCACAGGCACATTAATGATTAGTGATATAAAACAGACAACAGAACCCTTGGTAAGTAACACTGCCAATCACTACTCATTTCTCAGATACCAGGTTTAGTATCAGAACACCCTCAAATGTCATAACTCAGCATTTGGAAAAGCCAGATAGTTCTCCTTCACCTCCTTTTTTAAATAAAACACTCTTGTGAGCAAACAGGATAAATGCAAAAAGCCAGCCCACTGCCATTCCATTCCACAGACAAATGATGAGGATAGTGCAAGACAAATCACCCATTTAAATGCTTCATATATTCAAGTCAGAATACTACAGTGACACATGCATATCCATGTTTACAGCAGCACAATTCACAACAGCCAAATCATGCAAACAGCCTAGGTGTCCATCAACAGATGAATGGGTAAAGACAATATGGTATACACATACAATAGAATTTTACTCAACCATAAAGAACAATAAAATTATGTCCTTTGCAGGAAAATGGATGGAACTAGACTATTATGCTAAGTGAGATCAGCCAGTCTCAGAAAGCCAAGGGTGGTATGTTTTCTCTCAAATGTAGAAGCTAGAGAGAAAAATAGGAGAGAAAAGGGACTTCAGTCAAATAGGAGAGAGACTTGTAAAATATAAGGGGATTAGAAGTGGGAGATGGGGAAAGGAAAAAGGAAGATTGAGAAAAGAAACAGTTCAAATAATGTTATGTCCGTGTATGAAAGTATCACTAACAACCTCACTGAATGTACCAGGAGGGGGGAGCGGGTATGTGGGAGGGAATAAAGCCACTGATAAGTGCATGTACATTTGTATCACTTAGAATCTCACTACAATGTATAATTATAATGCACCAATAAAAGTATAAAAACAAAAATAAGCATTTCATGTATATATCAATCAATCCACTTCAAATGTCCACTATATAAGGCTATTTCCTAGAAAATACTAAATCCTGTTATCAGAAAAGCTGGTTCTTTATCACTTTCAAATACAAAACACATTAAATGGAAGCAGACTTTTCTTAGAAACTACATGTCACTAGAAGGAATCTGATTTTAAAAAGGGAAGTACCTTCACCATATTAGTATCACTTACTGTAACTGACTGTCCTTAGAGAAATGCTTAGTGTAGATTAAGAGATAAGAAATACAAGAAATACATGGTCTATACTTCTGTTTTACTTATAATGATGCTATAGCTCCCAAAACCATGTGCAGATTAATATTTAATTACATGAGTGTTACCTTCTTTTAACTTCTTCACCCATCGGTCCCTGCTTTGTGCACTGGGTGCAAAAATGTAAAGTGTGTTAGCATCATGAACGACCTAAAATAAAACAAAAGATGAACCTGTGACAAACGTTTAAACACAGCACTTATGTCTAGCACAGACCCCATGGCACCGAAGGCACCAATAAATGATTCTCCGATGACTGAATAAAAGTCAACTGCTTGACATTTAAAGAACTTAGACTCCTTTCTTACAAAAGTACATCTATTTCTTTATTTCTACATCGAACAGGATACAATTTTTGCAAAGGACTGTACTTTTATAGAAGAAAAAGTACATACAGAAGCCTTGTTTAGTAAAGACACTCAGGTAAATTTGATGCAACAGGGATTATTCTAATCTGGTATTTTTCTACATAATATTTTAGATGAACAGACATTTTCAGCATCACTCCTATAGTTTCCTTTTGCCACTATCAATAATTACTGTAGCTAACTTTATTATTATTATTATTATTATTATTATTATTATTATTATTATTATTTTGCAGTACTGGGGATTGAACTCGGGGGCATTCTACCTCCGAGCTATACCCCCAGCCCTATTCTTTACTCTTTATTTGGAAACAGGGTCTCACTAAGTTGCGGAGGGTCTCACTAGGTAGCTGAGGCTGGCCGTGAACCCAGATCCTCCAGTCTCAGCCTCTCAAATGCTGGGATTACAAGCGTACGCCACCATGCCTGGCTGTAGCTAACTTTATTAAGCAATGGCTATTCCCAGCTCTAGGCCATGTGCTTTATAGACATTTACTCAATGAATCCTCCCATATGGGCATAGATTTCCATTTCACAGAGGAGGAGACGAAGGCCCTCCTACAGGCCCCCACTCCTGTACAACCTTAAGAGGCACTGCAAATGGTGCCCCCTAATATGCCACCTATTCTGCCCATCATCATTTGACTGCTAGTGCAGAAAGACAGTATTCAAACTCCAGGGCCTAAGCTTTTAGCATGGTGCCTTTTTCAGAGGTAGCCCCCAAGGGGCAATTAGTCTTATTTTTATGTTTTTAATATCAATAATAAAACAAACCTGGCAAATTAACGCAGGAATTTTGTTATTGGTCGGTCACTTTACTCTTGATGTTCAATCACAAAGCAGAAACACCTTGACTGGCTGCTATAGTTTGGAAAGAAAATGTTCCCCAGAGAAGCTTATGTGTTAGGCTATGCAGCCAGCACTGGAGCTGGAGCATGGCTGGAGGAAATGGATTACTGGAGGCTTGGCCATGGGAATGTCTCTGTCCCTGGTCTTCCCTTCCCTTCCCTTCCCTTCCCTTCCCTTCCCTTCCCTTCCCTTCCCTTCCCTTCCTTTCCCTTCTCTTCCCTTCCCATCTCTTCTCTTTTCTCTCCTCTCCTCTCCTCTCCTCTTTTCTCTCCTCCTCCCTTCCTCCCTCCTTCCTGGATATGATGAAGTGAGAGTGGCTTTTCCTCCACCTCGCCCTGCTGCCAAGACGCTTTGACCTTGGAGCCAGACAGTCATGGCCGACTTCTGAAACTATGAGCCCCAAATAAACCTTTCTTCCTCTAAGTTGTGCCTGACAGGTATTTCACAGCAATGAAAAACCTGACTAAAATATTGGCTCAAAAGTAACATGTGGCTAGAAACCTCCTTCACCACATTGACACCCACTGGATTGGAAAACAATCTGCTCTCTTGTTGATACGTGGTTTTTCCTCACAATAACCAATAGATGATTCCTTCTCATTCATTTTAACCAAACGAATGTACTCTTACAGTCTTGTAAATATCACAGGACAAATAATACTACGTACCATTCAACACTTTGCTGGGACTGAGACACACAAATGAATCAAACATGAAGCCTATTTCCAAGACGTGTCTAGGAAACCTTATTGTACAAGACAGACTGTGAAGAATGCTACTAGAGAGATAAACATAATGTGTAAAGGAAGATGCAGGAAGGGATGCTGACTTATTTGCTACATGTTTTTCACACCTTATCCAGATCTGTCTATGCAACCAACTCTGTACACAAGAGCAGGGCTAAAATGCACCTTTCTGCATTGACACTGACTCATCTAGAAAGATGTGCTGGGGCTTTGGACCTTCCAGAAGCCTGTAGTATATTGAACAAGTAATTTACTATGGCAATTTCTGAGCCCCTACATTGGGCTGTGTATTTTTACATACTGTGTCTTGTTTTATCCATATAGCAGCCTGGGCCTTTATCAGTGTTAGAATCTTCATTTTTCAGATTCAAAAAACCAAAGCGAGTGAGGTTGAGTCACAAGAGTAGGATCTAACTCCCAAAGATTTTTTCTTATTCATGTGTTTTCCCCCAGGCACCTTCCTGCTGCCTCTGGACTGTTTGTCTCTTGGAAGTTAGCAGACTAACTTCTCAAAATTCACCTCATGTCAATACCATGAGCTTTGTAAGTTTGTGAAAGTTCACTGAACACTAGCTAATCCAAATAAAATTCATTCAGATTGAGAGTCTTGATAACCAAAACTAGCTTGATATATTACCTCACTAACCTGGGGCATTTGTGTTTCTACAGGAAATTTCTAGAGATGCCATCCTAACGCCAAATAATAAACATCTAATACTGGCATCTCTGGTAGGCTGAAAGGCTGAGAGATATTTAGGAGCTAGTATCCTCCCTTTGGCACATCCCAGATCACACCACGGAGACCACTTTCCATATCATTTGGTGGACAGCAATTCTGGCAGGGTGAACGTGGGGAGCCAGCTTTCTCTCTTGTGTGCCTCAAGTGGTCTGGTGAGTCATCCTTCAATGGCAGAGGTTGTCAGGGGGTTGGGGGGAGCTTGGCAAACTTCCCTTGTCGAAGGACAGAAGACATTTCACTAGGGAGGAATGACTTGGGGTAATACCACCAACTTAGTAGTTATCTTATTTCCTGGTTATTGTTTCATTCATTCATTATTCAACAGAATTTTAATGACAGGGTGGTGAAGGAGAAACAGCATAGATGTTACAAACGGATCTGAGTTTAAAACCCAGGAGGGATGTGCCATTTCCTGGGGGAAGCCCCAGGTGCCTCCAAAAATGACTCATCTGGGGAAGCAAGGAGAAGGCATCCAACCCTGAAGCCAGTTCCTCCCTGTTTTTTCTGTCCCTTCCTTGGGCTGAAATGTGCTAGGGAGGAAGTAAATATGAAATTTCACTGCGAAGATATGAAAGTAGGATCTACATTCTCTTAGCTACTCAAGATACGAGAGATTTTTTTTTTTTTACCTTTCAAATTCTGCTGTTTAAATTATATAGTTAAAGCTCAAGTTTACCCATTTTTTTAAATTAATTTTTAAGATTCTTTTAAATTGCTCTTAGATGTATTCATCTCAACAATTTAAAACAATCCAAGCATATTTTCTGTTCTCCTATTTTTATTATCATCCTAAAAACCAACCCAAAGCCTATAGAGCAGATCTCTTCCTTTTAGAAGTATTCCAATTTTCAAGGGCAGGAGAAGGGGAAGACTGAGGTTCATTATTGTAAATACTAATACCAACTATGTGTACATATGTGAAAATACCAATGCCAATCTCAGTACTCATGGGGAAGGGAGGAGATGGGGAGGTGGGGGGGCATCAAGTGCTGTGTGCATGTATGTCATTGTCAACATGATTTACATTATGATATGAGACTATAATGCACCAATAAAAGCATGTTCAAAAAAAAAAAGAAATAGCCGGGCGTGGTGGCGCACGCTTGTAATCCCAGCATTCGGGAGGCTGAGACCGGAGGATCCGGGTTCGCGGCCAGCCTCAGCTACCTAGTGAGGCACTCCGCAACTTAGTGAGACTTGGTTTCAAAATAAAGAATAAAAAATAGGGCTGGGGGTGTAGCTCGGAGGTAGAATGCCCCTGAGTTCAATCCCTGGTACCGCAAAAAAAAAAAAAAAAAAAAAAAAAGAAATACTTCAATTTTTAAAAATCCTAATTCTGAGTCCAGAATCATGAAAACCATTGTTCCCCACAACTGCCTGGCACCCCCTAAAATGTCAAGGAGCCATCAGAAGTATAACAGGAGTGGTTCTTTACTAAACTTTGAATGAAATTGCACACACCATTATAGATGCATTCAACATACTTAACCAGAAAAAGAACTCACTTCTATATCTGAGTGGTAGGTATAGTGTGACTAGCAACAGAAGTGAGCAAAATATCAAAAACAACAGTGATAACAGCAAGTAACCTTGTTCTTACTAGTATCAGCTATTTTATGTATCATCTCAGTTAATCCTCACAATAGGTCTTCCAAGTGAATAGTATCATTATTGTTGTTGTTGTTTTCACTTTTCAGAACAGGAAATAGATATAGGGAGGTTACGTGACTCACAGAAGGCCAAGGAGGCAGTAAGTGGCCAATGGAGCAACTGTGGTGTCAGAGTCACCTCCTGCCACACTTTACTATCCCTGCTCTTCACTCAGAGAATGGGCACGTATAAAATGAGGAACAGGGAAAAGGACATTTAAACTTAGACCTTCCATATTTTCCACCAGGGTGGAAAATAAACAAGATGCAGTTTTAAAGCTTGGAAACCTTAGCTCACTGCTTCCAAGTAATATTGATCCCCCAAACTGGCAAATGTTTATTTAAAATAGAACTGATAAGTTCATAGTCACAAGTAAAAACAACCAGAATTCCACTGCAATACTACCTTGAAAGAGATTTGTGCAACCTGCCTCTCGGGTCATGTTGAGACCACAGCCCTGAGTGAAAGATGATTCCACCAGAGATGTTCTCTGCTCATGGGAAAGTGTGAAAATGCCTCAACCTGAGAGGGGGTGTTTGGGAGTAGAAGAGGGTCCTCTGCTGGCTGCGGTAAGTTCTAGAATGCCAGGGTCCAGCTGCACACTCCTGAGCCCTGGCGTGGCCATGGAGTGGCTCAGCATGCCATACATCCTGCTGGGTGGTGAGGCATGTGGGTGTGGGCTTGGCCGGCTTGTAATTCACAAAGTGGCCCTGGGTGAGGCCTTCAACATCTCTGAGTCTTCCCTTCCTCAGTCATAAGCAAGAATAGTATGATATTTACGTCCCTTGTGTAATAGGATCATTGAAAGGGGGTAAAAATCAAACAATGTGATCACCCTTTTGGCACACACCTGTAATCCCAGTACTTGGAAGGCTGAGACAGGAGGATCACAGGTTCCAGGACAACCTCAGCAACCTAGCAAAACCCTGTTTCAAAACAAAAAATAAAAAGGGCAGGGGGTGTAGTTTGGCAGTAGAATGCCCCTGGGTTTAATCCACAGTACCACACAATAATAATAATAATAACAATAATAATAATAATAATAATAATAATAATAATAATAATACAGTTTAAGTCGATGGTGACACATGTCTATAATCCCGGTGACTCAGGAGGCTGAGAAGGAGGATTGCCAAGTTTGAATCCAATCTGAGCAACTTAGTGAGACCTGGTCTCAAAAAAAATAATAATAATAATAATTAAAAGGGCTGTGAATATAGCTTGGTGGTAGGGTGCCCCTGGGTTCAATCCCCAGTACCACAAAATATAATAATGATGATGACAAAATAAAATAACAGCAGCCAGGCATAGTAATCCTAGTACTTGGGAGGCTGAGACAGGAGGATCACAGGTTCAAGGCTATCCTTAGCAATTTAGCGAAACTATTTCACTAAAGAAGGACTGGGGGTGTAGCTCAGAGATAGGACCCCCTTGGGCTCAATCTCTAGCACCCAAAATTAATTAACTAATCGATTAAGTTTAATTAACTTTCAATGCTGATTGCCACAGCTCCTTAACAGTTGGATCATGAGCAAGGCTTGGTCCAGTGGAATCCTGCAAGGCAGACACTTCCAAGAAGGGATACGTGGCATATCCTGCTTTACATTATAGAATATTCTGGGAACACTGGGTACTTTGGGCCTTGTTTTTACACTTATTATCAAAGAAAGTTTCTTAAAAAACAGGTGGTGGCCAGTCGCATAACAACCTCTTGACATTAGCTGAAAAAATAGTGCCTTCAGACAAACAACATAAGAATTCTCCAATCACTTACAAACATTAGTCAGGAAATAGGCTCTGCAATGTAATTCGGATATAGTTACTAATCAACCTTACGTTCTCCCTCAGCACACAGATATAGAAAACAAAATAGCTAAGCCAAAGAGATTTAGGTCTACAATCATATCTTTGGGTAAAGAAGGCTATAAGAATATAGGTATCTGGTACTCCTTTATAGGATCAAAGCACAGTCAGTCTCTACCAACTCCCACAGGGTCTTTCTGGAGCTTCACAGAACACATTAATAAAGATAGACAGACTATAGCTGACAAAAACAACAGATGGTTTAGAAAACTCCCTAGCTTAGACCAATGGATACAGGCCTATTCCTCGTTAATCTTTAACACTGCTTTGTACCAGAGTCAAAATAAAATCATTATATACTGATGTATAACCTTTAGAAAAACAAGTTTGCTATTGTCAAACTGTCTGATGACCTGTCCATAAACTTCCCTGTTCTATGTGCTTCACTGCTAAATGAAAAGTATAAAAACAGCTTCTTGTGAACAATAAAGTAGATATGCTTCATCACTACATTTGGTGTGCGTATTCTCACATCCTCGTTTCATTCCCCACCTGTCGATGGACCCCCCGACTCCTGCTAGGGCTGGACCCCAGCAGCTGATACTCTGTTTTCCACCCCAAGCAGCCTTTTCATCTCATTTCTGTTTGAGAGTAACTCACTCTTATCACTCCCCAGCTTCGCAGATTCAGAGAAAACTTCATGGCACCATGTCCAGTCCCAGCCCCCACTCCTTATTCTAAGTGCTCTGTGATAAATCTGAAGAGTAGGAGGCAAGACCTGAGGTTTAGAGACTCAGGACCACTGGTATAGTCCAACCACCAAAACAAGAGTAAGATAATGTTTCAACAAAGATTGAAGCAGCTCGTGAAGAAAAGCAATTTAAAAAAAAAATTGATCGAATTACATATATGCACGTACAAATATGTCACAATGAATCCCATTATTGTGCATAAGCATAATGCACCAATCAAAAATTTTTAAAAAAAGATAAAGCAATTACTATTTCAGTGTCAAATGAACTTAAAAATCAGCCACCAAACAGGTGACAGGAAACCAAAGTGTCAAATAGGAAATATGACTGAAAGCACCCTGCAAAAATACACCAGCTCACCTGAAATGGGAACTTATTTTGACAGGGAATGACACCGTCATCATTCTTCACTATTTCCACACACTTGATTTTTGAAATATCAATAAACCCCTTTCTGTATTTTTTCTGTGAAAAGAAAAAAGAGAGATAAGCATTACAATCATGAGATACAAGAAGAAAAACAATTTTTTTGTGGTATTGGAGATTGAGCCCAGGGGTGCTCTACCACTGAGCCACACCCCTAGCCCCATTTTATTTTTTATTTTGAAACAGGGTCTTGATAAGTTACTGCACACTGGCCTCCACTCTGCGATCCTCCTGTCTCAGCCTCACGGGTACTTTGGGGATTACAGGCATGCACCACCATGCCCAGCCAGAAAATTATTTTATGGTAAAATTTGTTAATGGAATTATGGATTCAAAATGTTCCTATTTCCTTTAATAATGACCTAAATCATTTCGCCTTTTAACTGTTAAAATTGTTCAAAATACTAACACTATTAAGGCGGTAATCAAAATCATTAAATCCTCCAATTAAATTCTGAAAGATAAAATTGTTCTTCTCTAGAGCAGAGAAATAAACAACTCCTCCTTCTCCTCCCTTTTCCCTCCACACAAATTTCAACCCTTTGACATTTCTGTCTTCCCCAGTTCTGTCTACACCTTTCCCTAGTCCTTCCACACCTGGCTTTGCACACATTGCTGCCTCCCTTCCCAGATGCACTTCCTTCAATTCTTTAACTTCTTGATAGTAGTGCCAACAAAGAAAAGAGAAGCACCACAGACCAGATCACCGGCTCAAACCCAGCCAGCCACAGCTCCTCCCTGGGTAGATGTCTCCAGTAGAGGCAGCAGCTGGCTCAGCTCCAGTGAAGTGGACTGTGTGTTCACACAAGCTCCCAGTGAGACTCCAGTAAAGAATGTTCTTCTTTTCTTCTCCATTATACTCCCTCCCTGCTCGCTGCAGTTCTGCCTACATCAATTGACTAATGGCATATCAAGACCTCCCCTCCCCTCCCCAGATCATCCACACCCTTGGGCACAGCAATCCCACATCTAGGAATTTACTGTAAGGAGTAATCCAAAGGAACACAAAACCCTATTGCAATGATCACTTGATAAAATGTATCTATTAAAAACCATTACAGCTACAATGTAGAAATTTTTAAAAATTGCTGAATAATATTAACTGATGCATTCCACATAAAAAGTAGCATAAAGACTAAGGTTATTTTTTTTATTCAGGGGTAGGTATTATTATGATTTTTTTTAAAAAGGAGAGAAATAGACATCATTATTGTTCTGGCCTTAGTCATTGAAAATTGCTTCATCTAATACTCTGAAATTCCTCCTCTGGCCATAACCTTTGGGTTCACCACCCCACTCCCAGGACCTGCCATATACCCTCAGTCACCAAATCCCTCACACACCTGCCCCTCACTAGTCTGGGGGGCATTTTACCAGGGCACCTCTCCCCGCCTCCTCCTCCCAATTTGACTATATTATTCTGGCTGTCATTTCACCAGTGCACCCTCCTCCTCCTCCTACACTTCATCCTCCTTCTTTTCCTCCTTCTCTTCTTCTCCTCTTCTTCTTTCTCTCCTCCTCCTCCCCCTTTCCTCTTTCTCCTCTTCCCCTTCCTCTTTCTCTTCCTCCCTTCCTCCTCCTCCTCCTCCTTCTTTTCTCTCATTCTCTCTCTCTCTCTCTCTCTCTCTCTCTCTCTCTCTCTCTCTCTCTCTCACACACACACACACACACACACACACACACACACACACCCTAACCCTTTGACACTTCTGTCAGTCCCCAGCTCTGTCCACACTTTTCCCTAGTTCCTTCACACCTGGCTACAGAAGGTCGCCTGTCCGCTGTACACCCAGCCAGGCCCTCCAGGTATCTTCAGTCTTTCCAGGTATCTCTGATGGAGAGAACTCAGCAGCCTTTATGGAGACAAGCAGCCCAGTCAGAACTGTCAACCTTCCCCATTCCCCTCGCACCAGGGGACAGTCTCCCTCGCTGCTGTGCCATTCCCAAGGTATGCTCCCAACTTCTTCCTCCTGCAGATCCGCAGTATTCTAAGATCTCACTTTCCTTTTTCATCTTGTCTCCAAGAGAAGCTTAAAAGGATGCAACCCTGTTGAGACCCTATAACTGGCAGTGAACAAATATATTTCATTCTATGCTCACAAAATCCTTATGAGGTGAGCCCTATTCTTGTTCCACAGACAAGGAAACCACAGCTCAGATAAAGTTTAATACACCATCCAAGGACCTCAACTGACCCCTGGGATGCTCTGGCTGCAAGGAGATAAGAAGATTAATGAAGCCAAATCCTAGAGGGGCAACAGGGATGCTAAGCATGGACTAGGTCTCAGCCAGGACAGAGAGAAGGGAATTCTCCCCAGCCATTCTCCTCTAAAGATTCATCTCTCCTGCCTACAGACACATCCACTCCAAGAGCCCTTCTACTTGACCCTGCTACTGCCCTAACTCTTCTCGTCCTTTCCAGAAAGAGAAAAGGACGACACCCTCAGCTGTCATTTCCTTCCTGTCCACTCCCTCTTAACCACTTGCTATCGGTCTCAGTTGACTAAGCTGCTCTCAAAACCAGCACTGATAACCAAGCCCAACGTTCCTTTCTGAGTTGGCATCTGCTGTCAGAGCAACTGAGATGCCAATGCCCTTGGTGGCCTTGACTTTGGGTCATCCTGGTTTCCCTTCTCCCTTGATCTCTCAAACACATGTCTCATGTCAATAACTGCACCAAGGGACACAAAAAGACAAGATATGAAACATCTCCTGCACATGTGATCTTGGAATTCTGCCAGGAGCTTTAAATCCTCATGGTTACCCGGCAGAGTAATAATTACTATGCCCATTTTAGGAACTCAGAAACTAAATTCAGTAACTTGTCCTGTTTACCCTGTGGGAGAAATGACACAGTAACCATTATACAATGCAGGCCATGCTATATATTAAAAAGATGCCAAGAGAGCCCAGAGAAGTATGGCTTACATGTCAGAAGAAGAGTGGCAGATAGAGAAATCCCTGCAGGATGAATAGTGCACCCAAAGAAAAACATTCTGGCATGACCTCGGTTTCCTCATCTGTAAAGTGGGAATAATAATAGTTTCTCTTCCATAGGTCTGGCCCATAGTACAATGCTTGCAAGTATTTGATAAAGAAAAAGAAAAAGACCCGTGTGGCTAAATCACAAGGCACAGGAGGCAGTATAGAAGGAAATCAGGGACCAACTTGAAAAGGACCTACTACCTGGTGCGCAAGGGTATTATCAGACAAGGCTACCAGCCTGCTCCTGGATCCCAGACAAGTTAACAGGTACAAGAAATTGCCAGAGTGTCATCCTCATATTAACAAGCCACACATGTTCATTGTAGAAACCTTAGAAAATGCCAGTAGTACAAGGAAGAATCTAATGACCCCGAGCCCCCCAACCCTGGAGGAAGTCACTGTTGACATTCTGGGGTGGATCAGAACATCACTCTCGGCCTGCGTTTCTCACCTGCCAGCTCGCCAGCCCAGGCTGTGTGATGCTTCAAACTGTGGCCTATTTCCAAAACGTCATCTCCACCCACCACTGCCCCAGCTACCGAAAGCAGATGTCAGAGGCGACTCAATCTATACAGAGAAAAATTGAGAGGGCCTGGATACTGGGTTGACCTTAAATTCATGCTCCGTGATATACAACCTCCTAATGTATGAATATTTGGACTTCCTCATCTAAATATTCTTATAAAACTAACATATAAAGGTCCCAGTTCAAGTTGTTCATTTGTTATTTTACCTACTCTGCCTACAAACACCGACTGGCACCAACTCAGCACCAAGCATTGTACTACGTGCTGGAGTTTAAAAGTTAGGGAAGGGGAGTTGAGGGTTTGTTTCTACAAGAGAATTGCACAATAATATGGTGGATGGAGGGGGTGATAAGGTAATGCAAGCTCATGGTGGGGCAGTGGTGGGACCAGGAGGAGCTGAGCTTTCGAGGAGAAAGTGACACCTTGATTTGGTTTTTAAAGGATAAATAGGAGGTTTTCCATGGAGAAAGCAAAGAGTGTGCCAGTCTGCAAAAACAAAACTGCACTGAGTATTTAGAGAACTGAAAGAACTTCACTATGGCTGAGGCTCAGGGTGGCTCAGGGAAAGTGCAGGAAATGACACCACAACGATTGTTGGAGGCCAAATTAGGAAGATGCTTATACGCAGACGCAGGACTTTGGATGTGCCCTGAGTGGTTTTAAGGGGTGGGGAGGGGAAAGTGACTGGAAGGAGAAGTATGGGTGGAGACAGGGAGGCTGGCCAGGAGATGGCTGGGCTCCACATCTGCTCCCAGTGCTTTCTCCCAGGTCCACTTTAACTCTTGGAAACTCTTCATAGGGTCCGTCTAGAATAGCCTTGCAAAGCTATTCTAGACGGACCCTATGAATAATCCGTGGGAGCTTTGGGAAATGTCTTCCAAGCAGCTACCACAGTTAAACTTGAGAAGGACCATTCAGGTTTGTCTCCATTTAGACTATTCTTTAGAATCTCTTTCAGTAACAAAATTAAAATTCATGATGACTGAAGTATAATCTATACTATTGTGAATGCTGTAGGAGAAATGTCTTAGTCATTTCTTTTCTTTTCTTTTCTTTTCTTTTGTGGTACTGGGGATTGAACTCAGGGGCATTCTACCTCCAAGCTATACCCCCAGCCCTATTTTTTATTCCTTATTTTGAAACAGGGTCTCACTAAGTTGCGGAGTGCCTCACTAGATAGCTGAGGTTGGCTGTGAACTGGGATCCTCCAGTCTCAGCCTACCAAATGCTGGGATTACAAGTGTGCGCCACCATGTCCAGCTGTCATTTCTTTTTTCATGTAAATGTCCCTTCTATTCTATGGTCTCTGCCCTGCCCACTAGACTGGAATTCATGATGAAGCTGAGAGCTCCTCATACTCATTTTTAATCCTCCAGACTAAAAAGGCCCCCCTGAGCTCTTAGTAGTGTTAATTCAATGCTGTGCTGAGCCAGTATGCAAAGAACTATATGAGCCATATTGTGTGTGTGTGTGTGTGTGTGTGCACGCACGTATGTGTGCATCTCCTCTCTTGCACACCCTCTGTATTCTTTGCAAATCTTGAAAATGAGGCCATTGATGACCATTTTACAAGCACATATGGGAGAAACCAGAAGAGAGATGTAACCAAACCTGCTTAAAACTATACACCTGCTGAATTGGCAGAACTAAAGTTAGATGTAAAAAATTCTGTCCACCAGAAAGTCTTACAAAGCACACCATTTTTTCTTTAATTTCCTGAATATTCCATGTTTTAATAATACTGATATCAATACTAAATTCAAGAGATTAAATAGGAAAAAGAATGTTGCTCCCAGGTCATAATACCCTTACATGCTCTTCTGTAGGGATCCTAATCCCATATCATGCACAATGACTTACCAGGGTTTCCTTCCAATATTTCAAATAATTCCATCCTTTTTATATATCACAACTCTTATTCCTGCTGTGACTAATGCTAGATGAAGCCTCCTGGGCAAATTTCCTCTGTACAACCTCATGTAGAGAATACCAGCTCTGGAAGCAACAACATCCCGGCCTCTGCTCTGACACTTCCCAGCCATGTGGCCCAGGCCAATCCCTGCCTCCTCTCTGTAGAAACAGGACAATACTACCCACATTGCCAAGCTATTGGCGAGATTACAAATGATGTACAAAGATGCTCAGCATAGTGTGTGGCACATGGAACTCTGTGGTGGTTAATTTTCTGTGTCAACTTGCCTGGGCTAAGGGATGCCCAGATGGCTGATAAAACATTATTTCTGAGCATCTGTGAGGGTGTTTCTGGAAGAGACTAGCATCTGAATCAGTACGGTGAGTAAAGAAGACCAAGGTAGGTGGGCATCTTCTAACTCATTGAGGGTCTAAATGCAACAACAACCAAAAAAAAAAAAAAGCATAAGGGTGAACAATCTCTCTCTCCCTCCCCCTCCCCTTTCCTCTCCCTCCCTCTCTTCCCCTCTCCCCTCTCTCCCCCTCTCCCTCTCTTTCTCCTATCTTCCCCTGCCCTTGGACATCAGCGCTCCTAGACTCAGACCTCTGGGAATTTGCCAGCACCCTCCTCCCCATCCCCAGTTCTCAGCCCTTCAGCCTCAGACTACAAAGTTCTGCCATTGGCTCCCCTAATTCTCAGCCTTAAGACTTGGGCTAAATTACACTACTGGTTCCCCTGAGTCTCCAGATTTCAGACAGCATATTGTGGAACTTCTCAGCCTCCATAATCATGTAACCCATTCCCATAACCTCCACATGTAGATATGTATCCCATCTGTTTCTCTGAAGAATCCTGACTAATATGAACTTACTCCCTAAATGGGAAGCATTTACTATTTATTAGTTTTTTCAGTGATCTTCGTGAGTTGTCATGAAATGAGGCATCTGAAGGGTTATAAGATTGGCTGAAAATCATAAGAGGCTAAGCCAAAATTGAACCCAAGTCTCTCAAAAACACCAAAACTTTTACCTGACTCCAGACTTCTCAAGCTTGAATATTGATGGGCTCTTGTTATAGAAAAGATATTATAGTATGTCCAAAGCTAACAATCAGAAAGCATTCCCTGTGAAATGGATGGAACTGAAAACATTATGTTAAGTGAGATTAGTCAGTCACAAAAAGTAAAATATCGTATGCTCTCCCTAATATGTGGAAGCTAGGGAGAAAAGGGGACATAAGAGGGACTCCAGAGGAAAAAGGAGAAACCTTAAGTGAGCAAAGAATTTGACTTAACAGAAGGTGATGGAGGGAGGGGTGACACCCTACTGCACATGACATACTTTCATGAACATATCAAAGTCAATCACTAAACTGAACTTGAGAAGGAAGAAGGAGGAGGCAGTGGGGTGGGAATTGGGGAAGGGTTAAATGAGAAATGTGTGCATGTATGCCTTTTTCAGCTTGTACCTAACAAAGATGTATGATTACAGTGCACCAAGTAAAAAAATAAAATTACAATACTATACTGCAAAAAATAAATAAATAAATAAATAAATAAATAAATAAATAAAGGTTAAAAAAAAAAAAAGAAAGCACTCCCTGTGAGCCAGACACTACATCAGCCTTTCACGCGAGTGATACAACTGCTCACAACATTATCACATGAGAACTACTGCCACCCACCTCATTTTACAGAGGAAGAACTCAAGACATGGAGACTGTGTTAACTTGTCCAGAGTCACATAATAATCTAGGATTTGAACTCTGCCTGATTCCAATCCTGAATTCTTAAGTACTCTATACATTTAAGTAACTGATGTCATTTAACTATTTGCAAACACAAACTCAGTGGAAATTTCATAGGCTTATAGTTCATATAACTGTAAGACCAAAATTAAGTCCACAAATTATACACTAACAAAGCTATCCAACAGATAAGACGGAATTAGCATTACTTGCTCATGCTCAATGGCATGTGGGCTGGAATGGAACCCCCTCTCCCTCAGTTCTTTCGGTCTCCTCATGTTGCCTGCCTGGGTGCCAGGAGACACTCTCTCTGCCCCTTCTCTCAGTTCCAACTATGGGGAAACTCTGTTTGTGCACATGTTCCTATCCTATCATTGGGCCCCACTCACCACCTCTACTCTGTTCCACATTCAGCAGGCCACAACAATTAAAACAGGCCACACACACAAATGCAAAGATACACTGCTGGCATGGCATGTTTAGTAACAAAGGACCATCCAGAGAATGCTCAAAAATAAAAAAGTGTGTGTGTGTGTGTGTGTGTGTGTGTGTGTGTGTGTGTGTGTGAATGAGAGTGAATAAAATACTGTCATTAGATTAAAAAGACAAAATTTTAAACTTCTAGAACTTGTAGTCCCCAACACACTCCAAGCACCAAAACTTGTGGTCAAACTTCATTGCAGTCCTTCGTGACCATTGGTATTTGTGTTTAATCTGTGGATTTGCTTTGATCCTTCATTCAGTCAAATTCATCAAATATTCAACCCTGTCCTTTCACCATCTGCAAGACTTAGATACCAAGTACCAGGATAGAGATAAAAAAAAATACAAAATATACAAAGGACAGGCCCCAAGGCCAGCAGGACACAGTCATCAGGGAAACCTCAGAGGGGCTGTTGCACTTTTCTTGTGTGTACTTGGGAATCATTTTAATAGAGACATTTTTGGGGTCAGACAGAGTAGAATAAAAAAAAATTAAAGGCATTTCTAATTTGGTGATTCTCTGATAAATTGCCTCCTCTTTACCAAGGATGAAATTCTAATGAAAAACAAAAGCAAAAATAGAAATTTAGCATTCCAATATTTTTTCCTCTCTTTTAACCAGCTGATAAAAATGACTCATATGGGGTTTTACATTTTATAATGTGATTTTACACTGTGTGTGTGTGTGTGTGTGTATCTTTTGTGTGTATGTGTTTTACTAGCGATTAAGCCTAAGAACTCAATACAATACACCTCCAACCTTATTTTATTTTATTTTTTATTTTTTTACTTTGTGTGTGTGGTACGAGGGATTGAACCCAGGGGCATTCTACCACCAAACAATACCCCCAGCCCTATTTTATTCTTTATTTTAAAACAGGGTCTCACTAAGTTGCTGAGGCTGGCCATAAACCTGCGATCCTCCTATGTCAGTCTCCCAAATACTAAGAATACAAGTGTGCGCCACCACGCCCAGCTATTTTACTTTTTTTTTTTTTTTAAACAGGCTCTTGCTAGGTTGCTGAGAGTTTTGCTATGTTGCTGAGACTGGTCTCAAACTTGTGATTCTCCTGTCTCAGCCTCCCAAGTACTAGAATTACTGGTGTGTACCACCACACCTGACTGCTTAAAACAAAAAATTTATGTTAAGAAGCTAGTAGCTATATACATAAACATGGTTTAATTATGAAGGTTATGGGTTTTAAAGTAGTATCCAGAATAAAAACAGCTGGATGTAGTGGCGCACACTTGTAATCCCAATACTTGGGAGGCTGAGACAGGAGGATCTGGGTTCACAGCCAGCCTCGGCTCCTTAGTGAGGCTCTCCACAACTTAGTGAGACCCTGTTTCAAGATAAAGAATAAAAAAAATAGGACTAGGGTGTAGCTCCGAGGTAGAATGCCCCTGGGTTTACTCCCCAGTACGGCGAAAAAACAGTACATTTAAAAATTTCTATAAATTATAAGAAATCTGAAGATAAAAATCCCACTCTCAAAACCATAAGATAATCTTCAGATAAGATTGTGCTGATGTAGACAATTATAGTTTCTGCAGATAGACTTTCACTGTATCTATCAGTCCCATCACAGTCCTCAGAGATCCAATAACTACTGCCAATGGACTCAACTGCAAGAGACAGTGGCCACTGCACACGTCACTGTAAATCTCATTACTTTTTTTTTTTTTTTTTTTTTTTTCTTAGCAATAGCAGAAAGCCTTTTAGCCTACGTTTCAGTTCCTGGGTTTTTAATAATTGACACTGACAGGTAGCATTTTGTTTCTCTACTAGGGGTGTGTGTGTGTGTGTGTGTGTGTGTGTGTGTGTATGTGTGTGTGTGTATTTACACACTTCATGTGTTCAGCATTTATCTTTCTAAATGACACTTTATATTCTTATGAAAGCAGAAGTAACTCAAATCACATAGATATGATCTCCTATCAAGAGGAACTTAGGGGAGATAAGTTTGGTAAGTGAGCATTACAAACAAGTCAAATAGTACAAGATAGAAGATATAATCTCCCAGACAGGGGAGGGTAGAAGGGGCAACTAGGAATCCAAAGACACCATACTCAAAATTCAAGACTCTCGCACCTGAAATGAAACCTATGACCACAGCCTTAACGGGGACACGATTCCCACCCCCACACCCCCAGAACCCCACCAGATAATCCCGACAAATGACAATCTTGAGAGTGGAAGCCCTTGTGGCCTTCCCCACAGCCTCACCCAGGGCTGGGTTTCTGCGAAGGCACAAAGGCCGGAGGCTCACAGTCTAACTGCAACTTAGCCTCCACCCTGCCCATGACTGGCCAATTCCTCCACTAAGAAACCCCCATATGCTTATCTGATGTTAGGGGGTGCTCAGGGAGCGTGCATACAATTATGAATTAAAAATATAATTTATTTAAATTTAACTGAGGCTGGGCATGGTGTCACATGCTTCTAATCCCAATACTTGGGAGATTAAGAAGAGAGGATCACAAATTCAAGGAGAGCCTCAGTAATTTAGTGAGACCCTCAGCAACCTAGCAAGACCCTGTTTCAAAACAAAAAAGTAAAAGGGGTTGGAGATTGTATCTTGGAGAAAAAATGCCCCTGAGTTTAACTACCAGTACCATAGAAAAAAAAAATTTTTTTATTTTTTTTAATTAAAGTTAAACTGAGCTTTGCCAGAGCACTGCAAAAGCATAGCATTACCCTGATCTTTATTTATTTACCAATTTATTTGTTTACTTTTACTGAACTCAGTCTTTTAATTGATAAATTAAGAAAAAAAATTTTAAAAAAAAAAAACAGGAAAGCAAGTCACTTTTCCCAAATGACCAAGATACTAAATAACCTTTGTAGGACCTGAATGTAATGTCAACTCGGACTTTAAATAAACTGCTACTGGAGCCTGTATATTTCTCTAATTCTTTCCAGTGTTAGATTACACTGCAGTTAGTTTTCCAAATGCCTTTAGGATACTAAACCGTATGTAATAGCAGCTTCCCTATATTGTTTGATTCCTCTAAGAGGGCAATATTCCCATGTGTGTGTGTGTGCATGTGTGTGCTTTTCCAGTGATCATAATTAGCCGTGCTAGGAATGTTTCCTTCCTTTTGCTCCTACAGGGGAGGAGAAAGGGAGTGGGAAAGTGGACTTGGGGAGAAGGAGTCCCCATAACAGTGTCATCAAGAAAGAGAAGAGGCGTGTGTTAGAGCCTGTCTCTAGTCAAAAATTAACTGCTTCGTGACATCAGCCAGTCACAGAAGGTGAAGGGCATATGTTTTCACTCCTACGTGGAAGTTGGAGAGAAACCACCAGGAAACAAAGAGGACATGAAGGGATGAGGGGAGGCACTAATAGAATGGTGGAAGGGGGGTTGGGGAAAGAGGTGAGGAAGGAAAGGGAGATCTGATGACAGAAACAGTTCAAATAGTCCTTTATCCACATATGAAGTTATCTTTATTAATGTAAATATTATCTATGAGAAGGAAGGGGGAATGGGAGGGACCCAGAGAGAAACACACAGCTAATGCTATAGGCGTGTCTGTTTCTATCACTCTAAACTTCACTATGATGCACAATTACAATGCACAAATAATTAAAAAAAAAAAAAAAAAAAAAGATGAACTGCCCATCAACTCTCCCCTCAGTAAGATACTCCAGAAGAAACACAGAGAACTGAGTTATTGGCAGCCTGGCAGGTGCCAATCACTCTTTTACTATGGTTTCAGTAGGAATGTTCATTCAGTTGGTATTGTGAATAACCAATTTACAGTAAACTTTTGTAACATGACCTGTTGGGAACATCCTATACTGAAAATTATTTTTAAAGCAATTTCTTCCCTTGGGGGCTTGGTGGTGTCAAGGAAGTTCTGTTGATATATTTAGAAATGACAACACTGGGGTTCTGCAGAGGCCGTGGAATTCTGGCTTTTGGAGATGTGGACCGAAGCATCTGTAGAAGAAATGATGTGATTTCCACAAGATAACGGGAGTGAAAGGGATTTGATACAGATAATGGAGGTGGGTGGGGGAAAGCAAGGCACGAGTTATGTGGCTGGGTGATGGGAACAAGGGCATCTCTGTACTATGCTGTCTACTCTCTAGCATACCTGAAACGTTCCATAATAAAAGTTAAAAATACACGTCAATTTTTTTAATCTGATCAAAGTTGCAGTTGACCTACTCATAATAATTTTTTGTGGAAATTCAGAAAGGGCCAATAATGAACTGGTAAAAAATTAGAGATGGGCACATTTCTTAATTGCTACTAATAAAGCTTTGGCTAGTCTTTGGACTCAGACCAGGAAGCAAGCCTTAGAAATGGACAACAATCCAATGCTTGGATAACTGTTCCTAAACTGGGCATGGTGGTGCAGGCTTGTAATCCCAATAGTTGGAAAGCTGAGACAGTTGGATTGCAGGCTCAAGACCAGCCTCAGCAGCTTAGTGAGGCCCTCTGCAAATTAGTGAGACCCTGTTTCCAAATAAAAAATAAAATAGGGCTGGGGGTATAGCTCAGAGGTAGAAGGTGCCTGGGTTCAGTCCCCAGCACCACAAAACAATTTAAAAAAAAAAAAAAAGATTGTTCCTCCATTTATAGAGTATCTGGTTAGTAAGACACAGCTCTTGTCCTCAAGGAATTTCCACCTGCTGGGAAAAGATGAGTACTCCCATGGCCACCTGGGAAGTCATCTTCCAGCAGTGGGACACAAGGGAAGAAGTTAATTCGTCCAGGGGACAGTCAGGGAAGGCTTTACCAAGCAGCTATCTCTTGGAGGCAGGCTTAGAATCAGGAAGGCGGGATTCTTTTCCCAGCAAAGAAAGGAGAGAGTGTTACAGATACCGAGAATACCATGAGCAAAGAGGTGTGGTAACAAGTGGCATGGCAGGTTTGGGTACTGCAAGCATTTTGGTATGACTGGTGTGCTAAAATGCACCAAAGAGGGGCAGCAGGAGGAAGTGGCAGGAGAAGAGAACAGAGGATAGGATGGGGACAGATCATGAAGGGCTTTGTAGGCAGCACTAAGAGACTGCACTTAATCTTCAAGGCAATGAGGATCCATGGCCTTCATAATTATATTTTGGCATGCAAGGCCCAGGTTGATAAAAAAAATTAATAATTAAATAAAATAGAAAGCTGAAGCTGCTCTGTTGCTTGGAACGGTGTTTGAAAAACACAAATTAAAAAAAAAAAAGACAAACCACTATACTTTGTTTTCCATGTGTTATTTCTCATTGGGATAAAAACCAACAAGAACATATAACAACAGAGTTTATTGCTTAGAAGCAAAGATATGGCTGGGTGTGGTGGCACAGGCTTGTAATCCCAGTACTTGGGAGGCTGACATACGAGGATCACAGGTTCAAGGACAGCTTCAGCAATGTAACAAGACTCTCAGCAACTTAGTCAGACTCTGTTTCAAAACAAAAAATAAAAAGGGCTGGGTTCGATCCCCAGTACCAAAAAAAAAAAAAAAAAAAAAGTAGAGACTCTGGAGACATACTGTCTGAGTGTGAATACTTGCTATTTACTCACTCTGTCTCCTTGGACAAGTTACTTAACCTCTCTGTGCCTCTTGTTTTTTTAGCTATAAAATGAAATGAGTAATAGCATCAAGAACTTCACAAGTTTGTAGTAAGGATTAAAAAAGTCAATTCTTATCAAGCTTTTAGAACAGAACTGACAAATGGTAAGCACTTGATAAATTCAGCTACCAATATTTATAAAATTCTTCACTGGATCAGGACAAATTGAAGTTTCCCAAAATTACAGGACAATAGAAATGACTAGCATCTACCAGCATCTACTCTTGTCAACCAGAAAAGGAGGCTGACCTTTACTTCACAGGTTTTTAAATCCATTTTTAAAAAAGACAGTTGAGGGTTCATGTGACTGTACTATTTTTACCCTTCAAGGCTGTTATTTTAGTTCTGTCTTACAGAATGAAACCAAGACCAAAGCAGCCAGGCTACGTTAGCACTTCCTTTTTGCCTAAGCCGCAGCTGAGCTCTGGCAACTCCTGGCCTGTAACTTTCAATAACAGGGAACACCTTTGGGCAAACATTTCTCTCCCTTCAAAGTCTAACAGTAATATTGCAAAAACACATTTTTACCAGCTTGTTAGGCTATTTTTTCTTCCAGTGCTGGGGATGGAACCCAGGGCCTCACACATGCTAGGCAGGTGCTCTACCACTGAGCTCTACCCCCAGCCCTTGTCAGGCTTGCCTGATAGCTAACTGATATTCTGATGACTATAAAGATTACTACATGTCTGAGCCTTATACAAACACAATGTGGGCAGCCAGAAAGTATCACAAAATTATCCAGAGGCAGCACAGTGTAATGGCTCTATGCTCTGGAACCAGGCTGTGTGCTCCGTCTTCCTGACTCGGCCACATGCTGACTCTGTTGCTGGGCAGGGTACTTGGCCTCTCTGCTCCTCGATTTCCTCCTCTGTTAAATGGGAATAACAACTGCACCTACCTCATATAGTGAAGAGGATTAATGTTAATTCTCAAAAATCACATACAGACATGCACAGAAGGGGAGGGAAGGGAAGGGACCCAGTGGGAAGGGCACCAAGAGTAGTCGTGTGCATGTATTTTTCTGTCACTCTATACTCCAATATGATGTAAAATTATAATGCAATAATACACACACACACACACACACACACACACACACACACGACCATTCTGATATAAGTACTGGCAGGTAGCAGAATATACCACCCCAAAGGAGCCACATTAGCATATGAATTATTGTAAGTTAAAAGCACTTAAAAAAAAAAAAAAAGCAGTTGCAAGAAAGGCACAATGACTTTCCTTTTTCTTCTTGAAAGCATGAGAGGGAACTCCCCCATGAAAGGTGCTTGTACCAGCAAAAAGAAAATCACATTCTAATCACCAAAAATGAGGAGCTAAGACTGGGAGCAACCTATACAAGCAACCCTTGTTAAACTAACCCTTCTCTTCCTAGTTATTTTTCTGCTATTAACTGCCCAGGCCCAACCTCTTCTTCTTGTCTCGTTTTTACAATTTACCAGTTGACTACTCTTTGTCCAACCAAGCATATCAACTTTTGGCCCCAGCTGCTTCTTCGGGTCTTCATTCTCCTCGTGAAGGTACCCAGGTACATGTAAGAATTAGAAAAGGAGCTGGGCATGGGGGTGCGTTCCTGTATTCCCAGCGACTCAGGAGGCTGAGGCAGGATGATGGCAAGTTTGAGCCTGTCTGGACAACTTAGTGACTTTGTCTAAAAATAAAATAAAAAGGCTGGGGATGCTGCTTAGTGGTAGGGTGCCCCTGGGTTCCAAGGAAGAAAGGAAGAAGAGGGAAGGAAGAAGGAAAGGAGGGGCAAGGAAGGAAAGAGAAAGATTAAATGAAAATCCTATGCTTTTCTCCTGCTAATTTGTCTTTTAATAATCTGATTTACAAGGTCTCAGCCAGAAAAAGTGAGAAAAAAAAATTCCTCTACAGTATGGAAATATTTGCCTAAAAAAAGAAAAAAAAATCCTTTTTTTAAAAGACTCCAAATCTCTTCTGTTCCTAAACCCAGAAGCCAATCTTGATTTTCACTGCACACAATGTATATTCAGGCATAATGAGAAAATTATAAAAGAAAATAACGTTTTCCACTGTCTTGATTTTTTTTTTTTTTTTTTTTTTTTGGTAGCACTAGGGATGAAACCCAGGGGCATTCAACCTCCCAGCTACACCCCCAGCCCTATTTTTTATTCTTTATTTTGAAACAGGGTCTCACTAAGTAGCTGAGGCTGGCTGAGAACCTGGATCCTCCTGTTTCAGCCTCTCGGGTACTAGGATCACAAGCACGGGCCACCACTCCTGGCTCCATTCTTTAAATGTCGCCATGTCTGTGAAGCACACTGGCAGCAGGGTTTGCAATGTCCCATTGGAGGCTGACATTCACGTGCCTTACAGGGTAGGCATCGCCTCCATTCACAGATGAAGAAGTTGAGGCACAGTTTCCTCAAATGCCCAGTGTCGCACCCGGCAAGCGAGAGCAGCTCCATCTGGCTTCCCAGCCTGCTGCGCATCCCCTGGGAACGCTGCCTCCTTTGAGGATAAACAGCATTCGATAAACTAAACATGATGATTCCAAATTTACTTCCCTACCCCAACTGCTCACTTACGTCCTGGCTCTGCATCTCTGGCTGCCTAGCAGAAGACCTCTCCTTCCTGCTCTCATTTACAACTCTTTACCCCAATACAAAACAAATGGATCATAATCTCCTCAAATCTAGATTCCATCCAATCATTCAACTTATTGAATATTTACCATAAGCTAAGTGATGCCTTTGCGAAGCTAATAGAAGAAACAAACTGCAGAAATAGTGGTACTATTAATGTGTTAAAATCGGGAGATGTTAGACAGGGAAAGCTCATCCAATCTAGAAGATCAGAACGGATGTAGAGAGGAAGCGATATTTAAGCTGAAACCTGTGGGAGGGGAGAAATGAGCCTGTAGAGGGAGGGGAGACCTGGGCTCTGGGCAGAACAGCCAGCCTGGCACATGATCTGAGGTGGGAAGGTGCTAGGCTGCAGGGCGGGGGTGACGACAGGGGTATATGGTGTCCCATGGGCCGTGTTGAAGGCTTCTGAAACTTAAACTGGGGATAACGTGAAGTTCCTCACAGTAGGGCTACGAGCACATTTATGTTTTTATCACTGTGGCCACAGTGTACAGTAGGAGAAGGACAAGAATGGAAAGAGGAGTCCAATAGGATGTGGCAGAGGTTGCACAGTCTACCCATAACATACATTTCTCACCAACAACGAAAGTCACTTTTAGGTGGCTATGTGGGTGCCCAGAATTAAACACTGTATTTCTCAGCTCCTTTTGTGGCTAGGTATAGTCATGAGGCTATGTTTTGGTCAATGAGATAGATACAGGCAAAAGCCTAGTGCAAATCATAAAGGGAGGCTGTTAAAGGGAGCTGATTTGGATGAGAAAAGTCCCTTTCTTCCTTCTTCCAGTTTCCAATTCAGACAGGATGGCTGGCGCTCCAGCAGCAATCTTGGGCCAGACAAAATCCAGAGATCGACCCATACAAGTTCTGGACAGTCTGTCTGTAGCCTTTACCCACAACCCCAACAGTGAAAGAGAAAATATTCCATTTTTTAAGCTACTATTATTTAGGGATTTTTGTGTGATATGTAGCCTAACTCAATCCTAGGTGATACAGAGGCTACCGCATTTACCCAAAAAGAGGTCGTGGGAGCGTGGATTATGGTGGTAGTAAAGACGGGAGGAGGGAGGTAGAACTGAAATATATTTAAAAGGCAAAATCAATAGAATCTGATGAGGGTCCAGACATGAGAGAAGGTAAAAAAGAGAGGTAAATTTAGCCAGACTCTCGCTCAGGTTCTAACACAAGCAGCTGGGTGGACCATGATACCAATTACTCAACAAGAAGTGGTAGGGTAGGGCCACCCTAAGTCTCATTCAGATGTTTTGAACTTCAGGTACCTATGAGAACTCACAGACCTCAGAAGAGATGGGGCTGGGAAGCAGGCATGGGGTCATCAGCACGCAGGCGCCACCTGAAGCCACTGAAGTGGACGTGTCTCCCAAGGCCAGTGCCAAATGTGAACCAACCATGAGGAACTACAAGGTGGGCAGAGAAAGGGGCACACAGGAAGGAAGCAGGAAAACCATGGTGTTCACACGAGGAGAAATGTGCCACACACACACACACACATACACACACACACACATATATAATTTTTGGGGGGAGGTACTGGGGATTGGACCCAAGGGTACTCTACCTCTGAGGTACACCCCTAGCCTATTTATTTATTTATTTATTTTGAAAGAGGGTCTCGCTAAGTTATTTATTTATTTTGAAAGAGGATCTTGCTAACTTGCTGAGGCTGGCATTGAACCTGCAATCTTCCTGTAACTGGGATTATAGGCACACGTACTATGCCCACATGTGTCAGTTATTTACTGCACAAAAAAGAGCTGAGATCATTAAAAAGGTAGGGAGCTGTAAGAGCAAGGAGGAGGGATCCAAGAGGAGCCAGGCACAGAGGAGGCTAAGGATAGAGCGGAGAGGGGAGGAACAGGGGAAGCAGAATATTTCAAGTCTGGAGAAGGTTTTTGTTTGTTTGTTTGTTTGTTTGGGGGTTTTTTTGTTTTTGTTTTTGTTTTTTCGGTACTAGGGATTGAACTCAGGGGCATTCTACCTCCGAGCTATACCCCCAGCCCTATTTTTTATTCTTTATTTTGAAACCGGGTCTCACCAAGTTGCAGAGGGCCTCACTAGGTAGCTGAGGCTGGCCGCAAACCCAGATCCTCTGGTCTCAGCCTCCCAAATGCTGGGATTACAAGCGTGCGCCACCACGCCCGGCTCTGGAGAAGGTTTTTAAGAAGATTTTATGTGTTTGTTTTTGCAGGTTTTGGGGTCTATTAAAATAAAGTATCAGCAAACAATATGCAAAACAAAGTTCTTATGAGTTATGGATTTGAAGCCCAGCATGATAGTGCATGCTTGTAATCTCATTACTTAGGAGGCTGAGACAGGAGAATCACAGGTTCAAGGACAGCCTCAGTAACGTAGCAAGACTCTCAGCAACCTAGCAAAACCCTGTTTTAAAACAAAAAATAAAAAAGGGCTGAGTGTAGCTCAGAGGCAGAAGGCCCCTAGGTTCAATATCTAGTACCACAAAAAAAAAAAAAAAAAGAGTTATAGCTTGAAAGTCACAAGGACAAGGCACTAAAACCTAATACATTATTATATAAGTATGAAAAAGATAACAGAATTGAAGTGTGTTGCTATAATTTGATTTTCTGCAACATAACCAGAAGCCAAAGATGCACAAAATAAGAAGCAAACCTTCAGTGCAGCCATTAGTTTGTTTTTGATCATCTGCACAGGAAAGCATATTTTTAAGGGAACATGAGCAAGTGCATACATTCAGGTTTCATTATTCCACCCTGCACCTGCAGAGACAAGGTGGGGAGAGACAGTAGCAGGGTCTCCATACCAGATGAGGGTTAGAGAACTCGTTCCCTTTCCCCCAAAGAACCAAGAACAAGGTCTATGGCTGCTCAGGTCAGAAGTCAGGGAATGGTGGGTGGAGCCCCAGGTTGCCTCATCCCAAAGCACCATGTGGTTGGATTTAAGGTAGACAGGCTGTTGCAGGCCACACCAGCACTTCTTCCAAACAGTTATCTTAATTTTTTCATTGCTGAGTTAAAATATTATATAATTAATCAAAGTTAAGCATTCTTTTTTTTTTTTTTTTTTTTTTTTTTTTTGCAGTACTGGGGATTGAACCCAGGGGCATTCTACTACATCTGAGAGCTACACCCCCAGCCCTACTTTTTATTCTTTAGTTTGAAACAAGGTCTCACTAAGTTGCAGAGGGCCTCACTAAGTAGCTGAGGCTAGCTTCAAACCCAGATCCTCTTGTCTTAGCCTCCCAAGTACTGGGATTATAAGCGTGCACCACCACGCCCCAACTCAAAGTTAAGCCTTCTTAAAGTTGTAAAGGAGCTGTGAGATAGAGAGTAAGGAACTTTATTCACTCAAATCAGCATGAGCACTCAAAAAGAGGACGGATTTTGATACTGTGAGTTAACAATAGCAGTATCACTCACTTCTCTCCAAGACCCACCATACACTAGGTCCATTCGGTGCATCCGTTCAATGATCCCCATCACAGCGCTGTGAGCTAGTAACTATCATGGTTTCCATTTTACAGATGAAAACTGAGGCCACAAGTGTTGCTGTTTACTTGCCCTATATCATATAAAATGGTGAGTTTCAGAGCCAAGGATTGGAGCTCTGGTTATCTCATGTCAGAACCAGTGGCTCTTGTCTCAATCAGAAAATCTATTTCACTTAACTCTGAAGAAGACCCCTGCTGCTGGGCGCAGTGAGGCATGCCTGCAATCCCAGTACTTGGGAGGCTGAAACAAGGAGAATCACAGGTACAAGGCCAGCCTCAGCAATTTGGCGAGATGCTCAGCAACTTAGCAATACCTGGTTTCAAAATAAAAAAAAAAAAGTATAAAGGGCTGGGGGCTGTAGCTCAGAGGTAGAAAGCCCCTGGGTTTAATTCCTAGTACCCCCACCCCAGAAAAATCATTGCTGGCCATGGCATTAAACGAATTAATGGGAAAAAATTAGGCAAAGTAACAGAGAGGAAAATGGCTTTTTCTTTCACTTGAGAACTGAGGAAACTAGTCAGGCAAAACAGAGGTGGGTTGTTTGTATTTATGCCAGTCCTATCATGGCGACTCCGAATAAAAGGAGCCTGGATTATCGTCAGCTCCAGGCGACCATGGTCTGCTCCTTCCCAGAACTGTGACAGCAGAGCTCCCCGGAATGGGCTTACCACGACTGTACATACACAGACAATTCAGCAGACCTCTGTGCATGTGTGAGAGCGAAAGGCAGTGTGGCTCCCACATTCAACCCAGACGGGGGAAACAGTTCCACTTTTAGTCAAAGTTCACCCATGTAAAAGTGAGTCGGAGACAGGGTGTCTGGGGCTCTGGAACAAGAGAACCACTATTTCCACTGGAAACCAAACAGCAGACCTCAGCTACTCAGACATACGCAAAAACATTTTGAAAGACAAAAGCCACTGAGAATTCAGAGTCAGGCTTATGAAGCTACACCATGGCATGTGGGATAAGCAAATCCAAATTCCTCATGACTCAGAGAGTGGGGCGTGGTGGTGCACACCTGTTATCCCAGTACTTAGGAGGCTGAGACAGGAGGATTCAGAGGTTTGAGGACAGCCTCAGCAATTTTTAGGAATAGCTGTTCTGGATGAACCCAGAGAAAGTCCGAAGCACAGAGGCCTCACTTTACAGACCCAAAGAAGCTTCACATCCATGAGGCTCTGCACAGCTCAAGAGTCATTAATAGAACCCACCGGGTATCAAGCTCTCTGCAGACACCCAGCAAGAAGGGGAGAAAATGATAAGCAGACTCCCTCCTTTCTCAATTTGCTTCTCTATTTTTGCATTTGGTCAGTGTGCAGAAAACAGTTAACACAGCAGGGCTAGCTGCTATTCTTAGAAAGTCCTACTTGCTTTTCCAAGGTTGCCCTTGGCTGACAGCTGGGAACCTGGGTTTGGGAAGGATCTCACCATTCCCAGCACTGGGCAGCTCACTGTGCCTGAACAGTTTATTTAAAAAAAAAAAAAAATATATATATATATATATATATATATATATATATATATATACACACACACACACACACACACACACACACACACACACACACACACATGCTAAATACCTGCTTGTCTTTCCGATGTCTGGAATTTGGGTGCATGGTTGGCAGAGGGTGCCAACTGTGTGGCAAGCCCTCAATAAGAAGCCTTTGGCCAGGCATGGTGGCACAAAAACAAACACGGAGAGCAATGGAATAGAATAAAAGACTTAGAAACAAAGCCCCATATCTGTAACCAGTTGATCTTTGATAAAGGCGCTAAAGACATACATTGGAGAAAAGACAGACTTTTCAACAAATGGCATTGGGGAAACTGGCTATTCATATGTAGAAAAATGGAATTAAACCCTAACCTTACATCCTGCACAAGAGTCAACTCAAGATGGTTCAAAGACCTAGAAATTAGACCAGAGTCTTTGAAACCGCTAGCAGAGGGCATAGGACCAATACTGATCGGTACAAACTTCCTCACTAAGACTCTGAAAACTCAGGAAATTAAAACAAGAATTAGTGAATGGGGTGGCATTAAATTAAAAAGCTTCTGCACAGCAAAGGAAACCATCAAGAATCTACAAAGAAAGTCTACAGAACGGGAGAAGATCTTCACCACTTACCATCAGACAAAAGTCTAATATCTAGAATATACAGTTTAAAAAGCTTAACACTAAAAATAAATAAATAAATAAATAAATAAATAAATGGGCAACCAAACTGAATAACCCTTTTCAAAAGAAGAAATACAAATGACCAACAAATATATGAAAAAATGTTCAACATCTTTAGCAACCACGGAAATGCAAATTAAAAGTACACTGAGATTCCATCTAACTCCAGTTAGAATGGCAATCATCAAGAACACAAATAATAATAAATGCTGGCAAGGATGTGGGGAAATAGGAACCCTATTTCACTGTTGGGAGGACTGCACACTAGTACAGCTGCTATGGAGATCACTGTGGAGGTTTCTCAGAAGATTGGGAATGGAACCACCATATGACCCAGCAATAGCACTCCTGGGCATCTTCCCAAAGGAAATGAAATCAGAATAGTATAATAATACATGCAAAGCTGGGCGTGGTGACATACGCTTGTAATCCCAACATTTGGGAGGCTGAGACCTGAGGATCCGGGTTTGCAGCCAGCCTCCGCTACCTACTGAGGCCTTCTTAAACTTCGTGAGGCCCTGTTTCAAAATAAAGAATAAAAAATAGGGCTAGGGGTATATCTCAGAGGTAGAATGCCCCTGAGTTCAATCCCCAATACCACAAAAAAATTAATTAATAATAATAATAATAATAATAATAATAATAATAATAATACATGCATACCTATGTTTGTAGCAGCACAATTTACAATAGTCAAATTATGGAACCAGCCTAGGTATCTGTCAACAGATGAATGGATCATAAAACTGGTATATATACACAGTGGAGTTTTACTCAGTTACAGAAGAACAAAATCATACTATTTGCAGGAAAATGCATAAACTCGAGATTATTATACTAAGCAAGTATAGCCAATCTCAAAAAATGAATATATGTGTTTTTTATCTTATATGTGGAAGCTAGAGAGATATTTGGAAATAATAGCAACATCAGAGAGAAGAGCAGAGACTCCAAAGGAGTGACTAAGGGGAATTAAGGAAGGGAAGGAGGGGATGAAATCAAAAAGAATGTAACCATTGAAATAATGCTATGACTGTATCCAAAATTACCAATTCCAATCTCAAAGGTATGCATGGGGAGGGGAAGGAAGGGAAGCGAGACCCAGCGGGAAGGGCACCAAGCTGTGTCCATGTGTTTTTCTGACACTCTATAGCCCAATATGATATAAAATTACAATACATCAATTTAAAAAAATATGTGAAACAACTGATTTTCTTCTAGAAGCCTGGAATTTGCACACATAGTTGGCAGAGGGTGCCAACTGTGTGACCAGCCCTCAATAAAAATCTTGGGTCAAGCTTGGTGGCTCACATCTATAATCTCAAGTACTTGGGAGGCTGAGACAGGAAAATCACAAATCTAAAGCCAATGTCAGCAATTTAGTGAGACTCTCAACAACTTAGTGAGACCCTGGGGGTATAGCTCAGAGGTAGAATGCCAATCCCCAGTACCACCAAAAAAAAAAAAAAAAGCCTTGGACACTGAGTCTCTAATGTGTTTCCTATGCAGTGGATAGGCCATATCCTGCACCTGTTGCTGCAGCTCACTGCGGGAGGTTTTAAGCAAGTCCTGTGCTGCAAGACTCCACTGCAGTTAAGACTGTTGAGAGCTGACACCTGGCTTCTTCCAGGCTTCACTCAACGTGGCTTTTCCCTTTGCTTATTTTGCTTTGCATCTTTTTGCTGTAATAAATGATGACCATAATCTTTTCAAAGAAGTAATATCAGAGAATTTTCCAAACACAGAAAGAGAAGTTGAAACACAGGTACAGGAAACATATAGAACTCCCTCGAGACAAGACCAAAGAAGAGGTTCACCACACCACATAATAATCAAGTTGACTAATGTAGAGGCTAAGGAGAGAATTCTAAAGGCAACGAAAGTAAAAGGCCAAGTGACATTTAGAGGCAAACCAATTAGAATCACTCCAGACCTCCCAAATCAAGTCACAAAAGCCAGGAGGGGCTGGAGTAACATATTCCAAACTCTAAAAGAAAATAATTTGCAGCCAAGATTCTCCTACCCAGCAAAACTCTCTCTCAAAATTGACAGGGATATAAAAATCTTCCATGACAAACAGAAACTGAAAGAATTTATGTCTTCCAAACCAGCACTAGAGAAAATACTCAAAGAGATTAACTATAAAGAAGAACTAACAAGTAAACATCAGAACCAGAGAAACAATAATTTCCAGGAAGCAAACAAATAAGCAAAGAACAATAAACACCACCAAAAACAGAAGTCAAAACTCAAAATGTCAGGAATTAAAAATCATCTCTCAATAATCACACTGAATATAAATGGTCTCAACTCCCCAATAAAAAGGCACAAGATGGCAAAATGGTTTAAAACCCAGAATCCATCT
This sequence comes from Graphiurus murinus, assembly GCA_004027655.1. NCBI lineage: Eukaryota > Metazoa > Chordata > Mammalia > Rodentia > Gliridae > Graphiurus > Graphiurus murinus. Next base: position 29,287 of record PVLC010006252.1, on the reverse strand, counting down.
ATATGCTGCCTGCAAGAAACACACCTTACACGCAAAGATTCCCACAAACTAAAGGTGAAGGGCTGGAGTAAGGTAATCCATGCTAATGGAACTCGAAGACAAGCAGGAGTAGCAACCATGGTATCAGATAAACAAGACTTCAAGCCTAAGCTTATCAGAAGAGACAAAGCAGGTCATTTTTTACTAGTAAAAGGAACAATCCAGCAAGAGGAAATAACAATTATCAACATCTATGCCCCAAACATAGGTGCAGACACTTTCATAAAACAAACTCTGTATGATATAAAGACACACATAGATCCCAATACACTAATACTGGGAGACTTCAATACTCCTCTCACATCACTAGACCAATCTTCTAAACAAAAAGTCAGTAAACACACCTGAGACCTAAAGAATACCATAAACCAAATGGACCTATTAGACACATATAGACTCTTTCACCCAACTCCGGCTGAATTCACATTTTTCTCAGCTGCACATGGAACCTTCTCCAAAATAGACCACATTCTGGGCCACAAAGACAGCACTGGCAAATTCAAAAAATGTAACATAATTCCCTGCATCTTTTCAGACCACAATGGAGTGAAACTAGAAATCAACTCTAAGAAGACCCAGAGTAGCCATGTAAACACATGGAGACTGAACACCACACTGCTGACGAGGACTGGGGCATAGAAGAAGGGGAGAAATTTAAAAATTCCTAGAAACCAATGAAAATAGAGACACAACATATCACAACCTCTGGGACACTTTGAAGGCAGTACTAAGAGAAAAATTTCTAGCACTGAGTGCCCACATAAGAAAAACAGAAAATCACCAAATAAATAACCTAATGACACAGCTCAAAGCACTCGAAAAACAAGAACAGTCTAACCCCAAAGCTAATAGAAGACAGGAAATTATGAAAATCAGAGCAGAAATTAATGAAATAGAGAATAAAAAACAATACAGAAAATCAACAAAACCAAAAGCTGGTTTCTTGAAAAAATAAACAAGATAGATTAATCATTGGCCAACCTAACCAAAAGAAAGAGAGAATCAACCCAAATTACCAAAATAAGCCATGAAAAAGGAATATTACCACCAACAGCGTGGAAATACAGAGGATCATCAGAAACTATTTTGAAAAACTATACTCCAACAAAAATGGAAAATCTAGAAAAAAATTGAGATATTTCTAGACACATATAACCTTGCTAAATTGAGTCAAGAAGATATAGAAAACTTAAACCAGCCAATAACAATCAAAGAGATAGAAACAGCAATATAAAGTTTACCATCAAACAAAAACCCAGGGCCAGATGGTTTTCCAACTGAATTTTATAACACATGTATAGAAGATCTAACCCCAATACTCCTCAAACTATTCTGTGAAATAGAAAGAAACAGGACCCTCCTAAACACATTCTATGAAGCCAACATCACATTAATACTGAAGCCAAATAAAGACAGCTCAAGAAAAGAAAACTATAGGCCTATATCATTGATGAACTTAGATGCAAAACTGCTAAACAAAATACTAGCAATGCACATTCAAAACCACATCAAGAAAATTATACACCATAAACAAGTCAGGTTCATCCCAGGGATGCAAGGCTGGTTCAACATACAAAAAACAATCCATGTAATTCACCACATAAACAGAATCAAAGACAAAAGTCACATGATCATCTCAATTGATACTGAAAAAGCATTTAATAAGATCCAACACCCATTCATGCTAAAAGCACTGCAGAGAATCGGAATAGAAGGAACATACCTCAACATCATAGAGGCAATATACAATAGGCCCACAGCCAACATCATATTAAATGGAGAAAAACTGCAAGAGTTCCCACTAAAAATAGGAACAAGATAAGGATGTCTATTATCACCTCTTCTGTTCAATATAGTACTTGAGACTCTAGCCAGGGCAATAAGGCAAGAGAAGAAAATCAAAGGGGTTAAAAACAGGGAAAGAAGAACTAAAACTATCCCTTTTTTGCAGATGACATGATACTACACTTAGAAGACACAACAAACTCAACCAAAAAACTTATAAAACTGATCAACAAATTCATCAAAGTGTCTGGATACAAAATCAATCTTCAAAAATCAGAAGCTTTCCTGTATGCCAACCATAAATCCACTGAAAAAGAAATCCAGAAAACAATTCCATTCACAATAGCACCCCCCAAAATAAAATACTTAGGGATAAACCTAACCAAAGAGGTAAAAGACCTCTATAAGGAAAACTATAAAAAGTTGAAAAAAGAAATTGATGAAGACCTTAGAGATGGAAAGATCTTCCATGCTCTTGGATAAGCAGAATAAAGATCATCAAAATGTCAATCCTCCCAAAAGTGATCTACAGATTCAATGCAATACCCACGAAATTACCAAGGTCACTCCTCAAAGACATAGAAAAATCAGTCCTTAAATTCATTTGGAACAACAAAAAGCCCAGGATAGCCAAAGTAGTTCTTAGCAACAAGAACCATGCAGGAGGTATCACAATACCTAACTTCAAACTCTACTACAAAGCCATATTAATAAAAACAGCATGGTATTGGCACAAAAACAGACACATAGACCAACGGAGCAGAAGAGAAGATTCAGAAACAGACTCACGTGCTTACAGTCAATTGATTTTTGACAAAGGAGCCAAATATACACTGGAAAAAAGATAGCCTCTTTAACACATGGTGTTGGCAAAACTGGTTAACCATATGCAGGAAAATGGAAATAAACCCTGCTTTCTCACCCTGCACAAGAGTCAAGTCAAGGAGGATCAAAGACCTAGAAGTCAGGTCAGAGACCTTGAAGCAACTTGAAGAGGGCATAGGCCCAACACTTCAACACATAGGCACAGGTAAAAACTTTCTCAACAAGACCCCAAAAGCACAAGCAACTCAAAGGAAGATCAATACATGGGATTGCATTAAACTGAAGAGCTTCTGTGCAGCAAAGAAGACTCTCAAGAACCTCAACAGAGAGCCCACAGAGTGGGAGAAAATTTTTGCCAGCTACTCTTCTGATAGAGGACTAATATCTAGGATATACAGAGAACTCAAGAAAATCACAGCTAAGAAAACAAATAACCCAATCAAAAAATGGGTAAAGAATCTAAGTAGACACTTCACAAAAGAAATACAAATGGCCAATAAATGTATGAGGAAATGTTCTACATCATTAGCAATCAGAGAGATGCAAATCAAAACTACCCTGAGATTTCACCTAACTCCAATCAGAATGGCAATCATAAAAAACATGAACAAAAACAAATGCTGGCAAGGGTGTGAAGAAGTGGGAACCCTAATACATTGTTGGTGGAATTGCAAATTAGTGCAACCACTTTGGAAATAGTATGGAGGATCCTCAGACGAATTGGAACGAACCTACCATATGATCCAGCAATACCACTTCTGGGTATCTACCCAAAAGACTGGAAACCAAAGGATCAGACTGACACATGTGTATATGTTTATAGCTGCACAATTCACAATTGCCAAACTATAGAAACAGCCAAGATGTCCATCGACAGATGAATGGATTACAAAACACAATGGAATTTTACTCAGCCATAAAGAACAAAATCATGTTATTTGTAGGGAAATGAATGGAGCTGGAAAACATTATGTTAAGTGAGGCTAGTCAGTCACAAAGAGTAAAAATGCATATGTTCTCCCTAATATGTGGATGCTAGGGAGAAGATGGGGCATAAGAGGGTCTCCAGATGAAAAAGGAGAGACCCTAGATAAGCAAAGAAGTTGACTTAACTGAAGGTGATGGAGGGGGGAGGGGAACATCCTAATGCACATGATGTATTTTCACAAATATATCAAGTCAATCACTAAAAAGAAAAAAAATGTTTATTGAATAATCTTCAAAAACAAAATGATGACTGTGAGCACCGCTGTATGTCAAGTCTTGTGAATATTCCTAGCAAATCATCACACCTAGGGGTGGCCTTGGAGACTCGCCACCCCTGACAGTTGGTACACAGGACTGAACTCTGGAGTAAGAGAGACCTGGCTTAAATCCCAACCTTGACACCAGTAGCAGTGACTCATTAAGCTAAATTCCCCCAACCTTGCATTTTTATGAAAACAAAGTAGTTCAACCTACCTCAGAAGATAATGGTAAAGATTAAGTAATAGATGCTCAATAAATATTATATCCTCTTCTCCTTAGACTGACAGGTGAATGGCACCCCCTACGGTTTTGCATCCGTACAATACCATGCAGCCCCAATAATGCTCACTTCGCCTATTCCCCCCTCCCACTGGTGTGCTGGAGTCAGCTCGTACCAGCTTTCACAAGAGCTCGTGTGCACATCATTTCCAAGCTCTGTGCTCAATGTCATATTGGACACCAGAAATTTGACTCAGGGGAAAACACACTATGGAAATTGGCAAACACTGAAAATCATGTCTTCCCCCAATTGCTGAACATTTACTTGCACACCACTGTCTTCTTCATTTAAAAAAATAAAAAATTGATGAAGTTCCTGTCAGACAGGCTTTATAGCCTACCTGCATTTTTAAAAGAATTAAGCTATGTGAAAGCCTGCTCATTGTTATCAGGCTAAGGGAAATGCAAGACAAAACCACAATGAGCTCCCACTTCACACCCACCTGGATGGCTATAATCAACAAGGGTGAAAACAAGACTAAGGAGGATTTAGAGAAACTGGAACCCTTATACTGCTAACAAGGAGGTAATGTGTCACAGCTGCTTTGAAAACACTCTCATAGTCCTCAAAAGGCTAAACATTGTTACCCAAAGACAAAGCAATTCAACTCCTATACTCAGGAGAAATGAAAGCATATTTCTACACAAAGACTCGTACATGAATATTCATAGGAATTCTATTTACAATAGCCAAAAAGTGAAAACAACCCAAATATCTATCAATTTTAATAAAAAAAAAATGTGGTATATCTATTCAATGGAGTATTATTTACCCATAAAAAGAAGAAAAGTATTAATACGTGCTATAACATGAATGAATCTTGGAAGCATCATGCTTAGTGAAAGGTAAGGAAAGGTAACCAAATTCATAACCAGTAAGTAGGCTGGCAGGGGCTGGGGGAAATAGAGAATTGGGACTGATTGCTTATTGGAGAATGTCTATTTGGGTTGACGAGAAAGCTCTGGATTGAGAGTGTGTGGTGATTTTTATATAACATTATGAGCATATTTAATGTCACTAAATCATACACATTTAAATAGCTACAATGACAAATTTTAGATTATGTGTATTTTATCACAATAAGGGAAAAATATGTTAGGAGAATTAGACAAGCCACAGAGTCCAAACAAATATTTGTAGAACATATTCAGACAAGGATTTAATTCAGAATATATTTTTTTATCTTATGAAAATAAATAAATAATAATGCCAGGTGCAGTGGAGCACACCTGCAATACCAGTACTTGGGAGGCTGAGACAGGAGGATTGCAGGTTTGTGGCCAGCCTCAGCAACACAAGGCCCACCACAACTTAGTGAGACCCTGTTTCAGAAAGTGTGTAGCTTGGAGGTAGGTAGAATGCCCCAGTTCAATCCTCAGTCTCTCTCTCTCTCTCTCTCTCTCTCACACACACACACACACACACACACACACACAAACACACACAAATAAATGGTAATGGACAGTAACCTCTAATTTCCTTAAACGCACAGAGTTCCTACCACCTCACAGGAATACAGTGAGGAAAACAGACAGAAATCAGCAGCTGGTGAAAGAACACCCACTTCAAGGTAAGATCTACAAAGCTGGAGAGGGCGAGGAGGAAGGAAGTGTAGGCCCCGAAGCGGTCAGTGAAATTGCTGTTTAAGGAAGTCCCCTCTGAGGGAAGCAGCACAGTGAGGTTTCACAGCACACTGGCCAGAAAGATAAGCCCAGGCAAGGCAAGGCGCGTGGGCGAATGGGAGGCACCTGACGGGGCTGGCATCCAGCTTCTTCAGTTCAAAAACAGACGGCCGACAGTCTGCAGGCTATTCACAGATACACGTTATGGCGATGCCGAAGAGAACGGAGTGGTGCGAGTATGTAGGCAAAACCTTTGCCCGCCTGTGGAATCTGTGCTAGGTAAAATTTAAGAACAGATGGAAACCTTGACATCCCCAGAACTGAGGCAGCACGATGGATCGGAGAGGCTGACCCAGGAGAATCCTGATGTGAATTTTGGTCCAAGTGAACAATCAGAGGCTCAGTGGCCTAGAGTAAATCATCTTCTTATCCTCAGTTCCCATAAGTGAAAAATCTGCAAGCTATTCATCATGGTCTCTTCAAGCTCTAAAATTATATGATTCTTCTTGATTACTAACCAATCAATTACCCTTTTATGAGTATTAGAAAAAAAAAATATATATATATGAACAGAACATTCCATAGACACACCAAGCCCAGTTTCACCCCAAGGCCTTTGCCCGTGCCATATACCATGCCTATGCTACATGCATAACAATGGTCTTAATACAAGAGAATAAAAAGTTAAAAGTAGAAGGTGATGAGGAGGGTGAGAGACATGAAATATGGAGTGGGCTCTCTCAGCCTATCAGTTCTCACCCTCCAGCTCTTGGAAGGCCAAGCAGAAACCTTCCCGATCTCTACTACCCAGGGGGGAAAAACACATAAAGGTCTATGTACTTTTATCACCAAAGTTTTTTCCATTCATATAATTTGGTCTCTTTTTAAACGGTCTCCTAGGATAATCCCACCTACCCTCATCAACAAACACTTAATAGAAACTACTAATTACAAGAAGTAGCTTCAAAGAATCTCCAGCCCAGTTCATGACACAACAGAGAAATAAAATGCAGGTTACATAAATCAGGATGTCAAATACAGCTCTTTTTTAAAAGTTTTTGCAAGAGGTCAGATATACTTCTGGTTAAGATGCAAGCAGGCAAGTGAGAAGAGAGGTGGGTAGAAACCCTACATGTAGGGCCATTTCCCAAACTTTCTGGCAGTCAATCTTTTCATAATTGCCTTCTCAGCCAACAGCACAGTCTTTTGAATATATTCAGTGGGAAAATAGCTAAATGAAACTTTGATGGGAACTGAACTTGTTGATTTCACTAAAAATTGCTAAGCAGAGTTTTAGGACCAAAATACACCAGATGACACCTTTTCTGAACAAAAAGGAAAACTGATTTTTCTTACAGCCACTGTCTCTCTCATCCTACTACAATTAACCAATGCATAAAACACAGCTATCACAGCCAGATCCACGAGTGAATTTTGAGATCTAGAATATTTTTATTACTTCTACTTTTAAACTGCAAGAGCATCAACTCTTTGATTAAACTCCTCTTCCAATTTATTAGCAATTACTGATACTGTACTGTTCTCCACTAAAAAAAAAAAAAAAAAAAAAAAAAACTCTAAACTTGGCATGTTGGTACATGCCTGCAATCCCAGTATTTAGGAGGCTAAGACAGGAGGATCACAAGTTTGAGGACAACCTCAGTAACATAGCAAAACTCTCAGCAACCTACCAAGACTCTGCCTCAAAACAAAAAATAAAAAAGGGCTAGGGGTTTAGTTTAAAAGTAGAATGTCCCTGGGTTCAACCCACATGCATAACAAGGCCTTAATACAAAAGAATAAAAAGTTAAAACTAGAAAGTAAGGAGGTTAGAAATATAAAAAAATGGTAATAAGCAATTTTTACTCATTCAAATGGACCATGCTACAATAATCTTGTAGGAAAGAGGACCTTCAGTCTCTAAAGATTAACATGAGAGTAAGAGTAAGATACTAGACTACAGTCAGGCATGGTGGCACAGACCTGTAATCCTAGTACGTCGAAGGCTGAGACAGGAAGATCGCAAGTTTGAGGTCAGCCTCAGAAACTTAGTGAGACCCTGGGCAACTTAGTAAGATCCTATCTCAAAATAAAAAATACAAATGGCTGGGGGTGTTGCTCAGATGTAGTATACCCCTGGGTTCATTCCCTAGTAACACACATACATACACACACATAAAAAAATTGACTACATATCTTGATTTTTTAATCTGAGTTCATGCTCATAGATTCTCACATGCAATCATTGGGAATTCACAATATTGTTGGCACTGTATGGTATAGAACAAAGACAAGCACTTGCTCCACACATTTCTTATCCTCTCACCATAAATATTTAGAAACTTCATTTCTTGACCAACTACATGCAACATATGATCCCAGATTAGATCCAGACTTGGAGATGGAAAGAAGGCAGTTGAGAAATGGCTCTAAAGACATCAGTGGAACCTTGAAGGTGATTTGACTATGGACTCTGGTCAGGTGTCTTGACATTGGTCATTGTACTGTGACTATAAAAGAGAATGTACTTGTTCCTGGACAACACACATTATAAAAGGGAAATGTCTGCAACTTAACTCTCAAATGATTCAGAAAAAAATTCTGGGTACAAAGGGAAAGAGAGACAGAGATCAAGAGACTGACAGAGCAAATGGGCAAAACCAGGGGCACCTGTGAAACTGAGCCAAGTTTATTTGAGAATTCTTTATACTAATATTGTAATTTATCTGTAAACTTGCAACTATAGCAAAATTAAACATTATTTAAAATTCAGGCATACAGATGGAGGGAATTATATTCTCCCCCTCATGTATCTTAAATAGATTTCAGCTTCCTAGAGAAAAAACAGTGAATACTATAAAATAAAAATAAGTAACCTGGCAAATTAAGGAAGCAAGTCAGACCCTTGGACTTCAGCCCTGGTGTCTTAGTCTTTTAAAGTGATTAATGATAAGGAAGGTCAGATCCAAGAGAGTAGAATAAGAAGCCAGGTATAAATCAAGAACGAGAGGAGAGAGAGAAAAATGGAAATTGAAACAAAAAAAGAATTTGATAAGACTGTATTTTGGTAACGAGGAAGCTTCAGTGCCAATAAGAAAATGAGTTTTAGCTGGGTGGGCCTGGTGGTGCACACTTGTAATCCCAGTACTTGGGAGGCTGAGACAGAAGGATCACAGGTTCGTGGCCAGCCTCAGCTACTTAGTAAGGGCCCTCCATAACTTAGTGAGACCTTGTTTCAAAATAAAGAATAAACATTAGGGCTGGGGGTGTAGCTTGGAGGTAGAATGCCTCTGGGTTGAATCTCCAGTACCACAAAAAGGAAAAAAAATGAATTTTCATGGGATAATATGGAAGAGAAATTTTAAAGCCAGAAAAATCATACTATACATTAACCACTGTATTGTCCATGGATATAGGGGTGTGAAGAAATCTCACGGTGTCCTACTACACCATACCTGGGACACTAATCGTCCCTTTGTCCAGCATCACCACACTGTATATGCTGCATACCAACAGGTCAATTGTAGCCAACTTGGGTACCAGATCCACTGTGGCAGTATCTCACGGCCTGTGTTCAAGGTGCACTTATTTGACTTAATAATGGACCCTGAGCACAAGAATAGTGGTGCTGATGATTTTATTATAGTACATTGTTGTAATTGTTCTATTTCATTATTAGGTGTCATTATAAGTATGTATGTAAGCTGGGTGTGGTGGCACATGCTTGTAATCCCAGTACTTGGGAGGCTGAGACCGGAGGATCCAGGTTCACAGACAGCCTCAGCTACTTAGTGAGGCCCTCCACAACCTAGTGAGACCCTGTTTCAAAATAAAGAATAAAAAATAGGGCTGAGAGTGTAGCTCGGAGGTAGAATGCCCCTGGGTTCAATCCCCAGTACCACACACACAAAAAAAAAGTATGTATGTATAGGAAGAAACAGTACACATAAGCTTAATACCAGCCACATCTGCTGGGCATCTGCTGGGGGTTTTGGAATGCAGCCCTCAGAGAGGGGAAACTACAGTATTGAGAGCCATACCACTTTTCAGAATCTGGTGAACTACCTGGTAACCTCTAAGTTTTGATGCAAATGCTTCTAATGCCCTGCAATAAAAGGAACTATTTTCTTTATCCACCCATCCTTTGATGGATACCTAGGTTAGTTCCATGATTTGGTTATTGTGAGTTGTGCTGCTATAAACATGTGTATGCATGTATTGCATACATTCTTTTGGAAAGATACTGAGGAGTGGTACAGCTAGGTCAAATGGTGGTTCCATTCCTAGTCTTTTGAGGAAGCTCCATACTGATCTCTATAGTGGTTGTCCTAATTTACAATCCCATCAACAATGTATAAGAGTTCCTATTTCTCCACATCCTCACTAGTATTTGTTATTGTTTGTATTCTTGCTGATTGCCATTCTAACTGGAGTAAGATGAAATCTCAGTGTAGTTTTTGGTTTGCATTTTCCTAACTACTAATGATGTTGAACATTTTTTATATATTTTTTGACCATTTGTATTTTCTTCTTTTAAGAAGTTTCTATTCAGCTCAATTGCCCCTTTTTTAAAAAACTGAGAAAATGTAGTATATACACACAATGGAGTTTTACTCAACCATAAAGAAGAACAAAATTATGTCAATTGCAGGAAAATGGATGGAACTTGAGAACATTTTACTAAATGAGATCACCCAGTCTCATAAAGCAGGGGTTTTCTCTCCTATATAGAAGCTAGAGAGAAAAATGGGGAAAAGGACTTCAGATAAGAGGGAAGAGACTAGTATAATAGTGGAAAGAGATGGAGGAGAGGAGGGGTCAAAGAAGCTTGAAGAAGGAAACAGACTAAATAATGTTATGTTCATATATGAAGGTATTGCTACTAATATCATTAACGTGTAAAGAGAGAAAGCGGGGTAGAATCCAGAAAAAAACACACCAAGTGATGTGTGCATATATAAATATATCAATCTGAATCTCACTATGTTGTAGAATTACAATGCACCAACAAAGTCATCTAAAATTTTTTAATTTTTTTTAAAAAGGAACTATTCTTTTCACTCCACTTCTACTCCCAAGAATCCAAGGAAGTGCTTTGAAAGACACAAATCAGGAAGGGATTAGAGGGCCCTCTATGCTTATAGTTTCCAGTTGGGAATCTACCTAGTTTAAGGATACAACCAAGAGAGAAACATCAGGTCATTCAGAACCTTGGTGGGAGCCGGGCATGGTGGTGCACACTTGTAATTCCAGCATTTGGGAGGCTGAGACCAGAGGATCCAGGTTTGCGGTCAGCCTCAACTACCTAGTGAGGCACTCCGCAACTTAGTAGGACCCTGTTTCAAAATAAAGAATAAAAAAAAAAATAGGGCTGGGGGTATAGCTCGGAGGTAGAACGCCCCTGAGTTCAATCCCCAGTACCGCAAAAAAAAAAAAAAAAAAAAAAAAAAAAAAAAAAAAAAGAACCTTAAGAACCTTGGTGGGCTCGTATCCCTGTACTGTTGAGAGCCTCCAGGTTCCCAGAACTGGTCAAGAAAACAACTCTAACATGACCCAGGAGACCCTATAGAAATATGCAAGGTTTCCAGGGTGTTTAAGAGACTTATGTCATAGTAGGTGGGTGGATAGTTGGGTCTTGGCAAGCTGGTTGAGTACAGCACTCCAAAAGGACCAGACAACATTAGCAAAAGCAAAATGTGAAAGAGTAACTGAAGACTGGAGATGTAAGGAAGAAAAACTGCATCAAGTACCATGTATTCCAAGCTATGGCATATTAACTTGATCCTAGAAAAGCTACAGGTTTTAAATATCATTCTCATGGCTAGACGGATGGAAGAAGAACCAAGTAGAGAGAGCAGTAAGGCACCTAAGAGACTGGGGTCAGGAGCTGAAATAAGCTGGAGCAGAGAGAAGGAGAATTTAGAGTGGTGATTAATTTTACATGTCAACTTGAGTGGGCCACAAGGCGCCCAGATTAATCACTGTTTTTCAGTATGTCTCTGCGGGTGTTTCCAGATGAGAGCAGCATCTAATCTCAGTAACTAGACTGTCCTCCTCAGTGGGGATGATCACCATCTAATCCTAAACAGAACAAAAGGTAGAAGAAAAAGGAATCTTCCTCCTTTCTCTTGACTCAATCCTTGAGCTGGGATACCTCACCTCATCTTCTCCTGCTCCTGCCCTGGGATTTACATCATCCCCTGGCTCTGGACTTCAGACATGGATTAAATCACATCACTGGCTTCCCTGGGTTTCCAGCTTGCAAACAGCAAGTATATCATGGAACTTAGTCTCCATATAATTGTGTAAACCAATTCCTCAAATTACAGAAACCTCTATACTCCATATATATGTGTGTACACACACACATACATATGTACACATTTTATATATCAGATCTATGCCCTATATATATCCTATTGGTTCTGTTTCTCTGGACTTGGTAACAGATCACATGTGTATTGATGTCAAAATAACAACTAAAGGAGTTAAAAATATAAAGAGATATAATATATGAAAATAATTTAAATACATATATATAGAAGAATATTATTTTGAAACATTCAATTAGAGACAGAGAGAAGGGAAAAATCCAATCTGGTGTTAATTTTTTTCCATTACAAAGAAAAAAACTTTTTTAAATAATAACTTCAAGTAATAAATAAGCCGAGTATGGTAGTGTACACCTGTGATCCCAGTCCTTGGGAGGCTGAGACAAAAGAACTGCAGGTTCAAGACTAGCCTCAGCAACCCAGTGATACTCTCAGCAACCTAGAGAGTCCCTGTTTCAGACTTAAAAATAAAAAGGGCTAGGAGATTAGCGCCGAGGTCGAATGTCCTTGGGTTCAATCCCTAGTATCACACGCACAAAAAAAGTAATAAATAAAAATATCCCCAAAAGTTTTTAAATAAAATTTATCTGTATTATGGAGAGCCACAATAGTTTTCTCCCCTAATTTTCCCTGGAGTACCAAAGTGATTTCAAAGAGAGGCTTTAACGGAAAAGCCCTGTACTTTCTTGTGTGGTATATGCTATACAAGTTTTTAATCTTTCTATACCTCAGTTCCTTGTTTTGAAATGAAGTCTGATACGCCTTAATACAGCATTGTTTGAAGAAATAAAGTATGCTTATAAAGTACTTAGCCCATGGCTGGCATGTAGTTTGTGCTCAGTCAGTTGTATCATTCTATAAATAATGTGCAGAGAAGAGTCAACAGAGCACCCTGAGGCTGCTGTTTTGAGAAAGACATGCTAATGAGGTTGGCCTTTGGCTGGTGTCTGACAACTTGGACATTGGGAGAGTCCCAATATCTCCAACACTGGTAAGAGTGGTTTGCTGTGCTTCAGTTGTACAAAGAAATTATTTCGATATATATTGAACTTTTGTTAATATATTGTATACTTTGTTGGCTGTGTGAAATCTCTAATGAACACTTTGGAATCTGCTTTAGCAAGGAAGGCCAAAGTGGAAGGGGCTTCAGAGCACTGATGAAGGCTCTGGGTGTACTTTCCTGTGTAATGCTTAATTTTCACAACTGAATCAAAGCAGTGTTAAATTATGGCAACATTTGCACTTTGGGAATAAGAACATAACTGCATGATCACACTCTGCAAATGCCACTTCTAAAGCTATTGATAAACCAGATGTGGTGATGCACACCTGTAATCCCAGTATTTGGGAGGCCAAGACAGGAAGATACCAGGTTCAAGACCAGCAACTTAGTGAGACCCTGTTTCAAAATAAAGAATAAAATAGGGCTGGGGTATAGCTCAGAGGTAGAATGCCTCTGGCTTTAATCCTCAGTACCACCAAAATAAAAAATAAAAATAAATAAATAAAGCTATTAACAGACTGTACTTTTTCTTTATCAAAGATATATCATATTTAAATTCTTACATTCATCATGGCTATAGGTAGAACTTGGGAGGAGAGAATGTAATTTTATGGGAATTTTGATATGAAAAGAAATTAGTCATCTATTTATACAATAGGCTTGGCTCAGAGTGTTTTTCAGACTTGGTATTCCCAATGTGGGATGTGACTTTTTTAATTTTAGTAGTAAATTCGGATGCAAACTGACAGACACAGCAGAATGTCTTAATAAATTTAAATTTTAGGATTAAAAAAATGAAGAACATGGTTGATGCTGGAAACATACTTTTCTTCTTGAGCCTGTAATTTTGGTACAAACTATGCAGAGGGTGCTTGTGTGACTGATCTCAAACAAACACATTGGGCACTGAGTCTCTAACGAGCTTCCCTGGCAGACAGCACTGTATAATGGTCAGATTCAATGCTAAACAAATATGCGCATCCTTTGTTACTCCATGAGGAAAAAGACTCTTGTGTACTTGCACCTGGCCCCATGTACCTGTTTGCTTTGCTGATTTTGCTTTGTATCCTTCAATGTAATAAATCATAGCTGCGTATGACTCAATACTGAGGCCTGGGGGTACTCAGAGTGAACCACCAAATGTGGAGGTAGATGCATAAGGACAGAGAAATTACTGACTTCCTCTGAAACTCAGTTTCAGTGTTGGTGGAATTGAAAAAGCGGTAAATAACACCAACCTCTTGGAATAAATGCAACAGTTAAGTGAAGAAGAAAAAAAGAAAAAAAAAAAAACACGGAGGTGGAACTGGAGATCCCCAATACACTAGCTAACCTCCTTTGACTTTATATATAAACTATTTTCCAGTGTCTATACTGGGGCAGTATTACAGACAACAAACCATCCAAATTAAGGGTACCCAAGTCCAATTATAAAAATTCCCAAGTTCTTAGTTAACCACAGTTGCAAATTTACATACTACTTGAAATTTCTTTCATTTGGCATCTCAACATGTAGAACTCTCTCTGCTCCTTTTTTCCTTACCATTATCCAGGAGGTCTCGTCCTGATGAAGCACCAGCCCTGCTCTTCCCTGGATTCCATTTTAACCTATTATGTCCCATTGTCCCGTTAATGGAACCCCTAACACTTAAATTAAGGAACCAATATACCACTATGGTAACTTTTTAAAAATATACTTCTATTGGTGCATTGCAATCACACATCACAGTGAAGTTCAGAGTGTTAGGGACATACATGCACACAGAACTTGGTGAGCTTGCCTTCAGATCCCATCCTGCTCCCCCCCTTCCCATATACGATTTTGAGATGGCACTGATAATTTTGTATATGTACCTAGCGTCTATTGAAGTGTTTCCTTCATCAAGTCTCCCTCTCCCTCCCACCTCCTTTCCCTATCCCCCTCCATCACTCCACACTTAAGGCAATTTTAAAATAAACATTTATGGTTTTAGTCACACTTTTTTGAGAAAACTAATAGGAGAATGACTAGTGATAATATTCATTAACAGTATTAATATCCTTAATAAATTATAATAATAAGCTCTAGATTATTATTTCCAACCTACTTAAGTGTACCTGTGTCAACTGCATTGAAGTATTCACAGATTTGAAAACACAGGACTTACTGGGTTAATAGTACAGGGCACCTCCCCCAGAAGATCAAGCGGTCTATACCATGTGTCATTTAGTTCCCCAACTAGAAAGCAGCATCACTTATGAAACCTCCGTGGTCCTTTGTTCTGTGTTGTTATGAGTAAGATCAAACAATATACTGCCAAAAAGATTTTTTCTCAGTTCATTAGGATACACAGAGATAGGTACTCATTAACTAACTCTCAGAAGAGAAAGCAAGGAAAACTGAAGAATGGCCCAGCGCAGAAACTGAAACACAGGCTGTGCTATTCAGACTTTCATGAAATGACTCAATTGGCTGACGACACCTAGAATAGAATTTCTCAGTCTACTTCAAAAAGCACAGTAAGTTGTACTTAGGAAGACTTGAAATAAATGTTAGTTTTCACCACGTCAAAGGAGCTGGGGTCCAAAGAGCAAGGACAGGATAGATGTCTGTTCACTGTTATGATTACTGAAGACTTTTAACAAAGTATTAGTAAGCTCTTGATTGTGATGAAGAAACTAGGAATTGTAGCTACTAGGTCAATGGACAGCCTCCTCACCACTTTTCTTTTTAAAACAGGAAAACTATGGATAATTTAAATATCTCTAGAGCTATTTATTTTAACCCCAAATGCCCCCCGTACCTTTTCCCCTTCTAGAGTCTTACATTTTTACTAAATATTAAAGACTCCTGTTGATTCTCAGGGGCTACTCATTTCACAGCACTTTTTGAATCATGACTTCTAAGACTAGGGAGGTGGAAACCAAAAGAGTCATCCATGGTAAACAGAGAATGGGGCGCACCCACCCAAACAGGAAAGAAACAGCCACAAGGTGTCACAGGCTCGCCTGAAGACAGGCTGAGAGGCGTCATGCAGAAATTTAGCCAGTATTGTCAGAACTATCATTATTTCAAGAATTCTGATTCTTATCTTAAAATTCCTGCTTTTTAAATATTGGCAACAATTTATTTTTAATTGTGAGAGACAAATCTGTGACCATTTCAAGCAGCAGGTCACCAATGAATGTTTATTATAAATAATCTAGAAATGATTTAAAGTATACAGGAGGATGTGCAGAGGTTGTATGCAAAATACATGCTGTGTGTGTGTGTTGTTGTTGTTGTTGTTGTTGTTGTGATACTAGGGATTGACCCAAGGAGCATTCAACACCATGCTACATCCCCCAGCCCTTTTTATTTTTTAATTTGAAATAGGGTCTCACTAAGTTGCTGAGGATCTCTCTAAGTTTCTGGCTGGCCTTGAACTGTGATTCTTCTGTCTCAGCCTTCCAAGGACTGGGATTACAGGCATGCAACACCATGCCCAGCTATGTCTTTTTATAAGGGATTTGAGCATCCAAAGATTTTGTTATCCAAGACAAGTGCCTGGAACCAAACCCCCACAGATGCCAAGGGACAATGTATAACAATCATCTTCAAAGTGAATTAATAATTGTGATGTAAAAATTTTAATAGTACCAGTTCATATTTCTAAGAAGATAACATAGAGTAGGTTCCTGTGGGGTGGGGGGATACTGGGGATTGAACCCAGAGGCATTCTACTGTAAGGGCAGCCCATGTCATGTGGCATTCAGCACTTACAGCCTCTGACCTTTTCTGGCCAAATATGACCCCTCCACCCTAGGAGAGCCGGTGGGTGGGTCAAGAAATGGCCTACCTACCTCCCCAGCAGCTACCGGTGACAAGATCTGCTCCCATTGGCTCCCGCCCCAGCTTTACCTCCTTATCTGACCTTCCCATATATACTATTGTGTATTCGAATAAAGCTGAGATCCTGCAGTGCCTGGTCGCTGACTAGACTCTCAGTTCGGTGCGGTTTTTTGGGGGGTTATCTTGACTCCCCCGCCTACAACACTCTCCTTCTCGCTCGCCCCGGCAAAGGGCAGCTGGTCCGCTTGGTCTACCCGGTGTTGCGTGGGACACAACATTCTACCTTTGAGGTACAACCCCCACACCCCAGCCCAATTTTATTTCTTATTTGGAAACAGGGTCTCACTAGGTTGATGAGAGTCTCACTATTTGCTGAGGCTGTCCTCGAATCTGTGATCCTCCTGCCTCAGCCTCCCAAGTACTGGGATTACAGGCATGAGCCACCATGCCTGGCTCAATAATGTAGGTTTCTGAGGCTTTTTAATTAGTAATGTACCACATTTTACCACTTTCTTTGATATACTTCTCTTCTTAAACCTACCATATTAAATTCAAATTATAACAAACCATTACCATATAGCAAAAATGTATTAATGTTTCCCTTAAGATCTGTTTTACAGTTTAAAATAACACATATTTCTGGTAATAATCCATATTTGAAACTCTTTTAGACTTCCTAATTTTTCAAATTTCACAAATGAAATATAGCACATATACTATAAAAGACATATTACTCTCAACAGGGCCTGGGATAGCCCTACATTATTAACCTACATTCATATTTCTGTATGCATACACACAATAAAGATTTAAATGGCATCATCTAAGGTCTGGCTTTGCAAATAAAAGGTTTTGAAGTTTTGGTTTTCAGCATTTGGGGGATTTAGGGATAAGGGACTACGGTCCTAAGTTACATGATCCTGAAGGATTCCACGAGTCACAATGACAGGGCTGAGCACTATTCATGAGAAGCAACACAACTATATCTGATTTGAGGGAACCACACCACAGAGAAATAGGTGAGAGTAAAAAAATAAAATAAAATAAAAAATTCAACTTCCAAGAAAGGTACTCAAGGAAAAAAAAGCAGAATTAAAGCCAAACATTGGCATCACCAAAAGTCCACTATAACCAAGTACATAGCAGCAGGCCACCCGCCAAGAGAAACCCTGTCTCCAGCCATTCCCTAGAACCCAGGATACTTCTAGCAGAGAGGACTTTGGTGGCACTAGAAAATACCAAACCCAACATGTCAAGAGCAAAAAAGTGGGCCAGAGGTGACTGCTCATTCATGCAGCTCATCCAGGAGTAGAAGCAGAAGCTAAAAGAATTGAAACTGCAGAGGATGGCTGACCACAGCCCTCCCAGAGCATGGGCTCACTGCCCAGGTCTCTTGGCAAGCTGCTTCTCCCTACCACCATCAAAGGAACTTGGCAATAGCTGCTCATCACCCAAAGAGTTGACATTTCTGCTTTCGGTCAACTTTAATAATGTGCTGGGTCCTCCAAATCACTAACCAGTTTCATGTAACTTCTACTGAACAATGAAGAAATAGTCATGTAGAGTAATGGACATAGACACAAGTGTATATTTGCTAAGGAAGACTTCTATACATAATACGGTGATTTGTGGGAAATAGCCATGTACACAATATATCTAATGAATTCCATCAGGATCTAAAACTGGTATCAGAAATTATCTTCTTTTTGTGTGTGTGTAATACTGGGTATTGAACCCAGGAGTATTCTACCTCTGAACTGCACCCCCACCCCTATTTTATTCTTTATTTTGAAACAGGGTCTCACTAACTTGATGAGGCAGACCATGAACCTGTGATCCTCCTGTATCAGCCTCCCACGTACTGAGATTACTGGCATGCACCACCACGCCTGGCTCTCAGAATTAATTTTCTCAGGCAGATTAGTTCAATAGGTTGATAAAAATAGGCATTTATGTGTACTAAACATATCATTATTATTAAAACAGACATGTGCATGATTTCTATCCATATGCTAACCTCCTTTCAAGTCCAAATGTTAGCAAATCCTAACTTTAATTTCATCAACCCAACAGTTATTCTGTAAGATTGGACAGCGGAATAATAAAACAGTATCAATGCAGAAAAAGCAGCAAAGCAAACTGGGACTGTCTCCTACCTCTGCTCGGCCCTCATAATAGGTTAACATGGACTTTGTAAGCACAAAAAGTCTCTCTTTGTAGTTTAAGGGTGATGTCTTCTTCTTCTGCTGTGACCTTTTAATAAGAATCTCTTCTAGAATACTGTTCAAATTCATCTCGGTCTTCTGATCACCCCTGCTGCTGCCATTGAAGATCACAGTACTCTACAGTGAGAAAAGAAACAGAGTGAAAAGGTGACATTTTCATTTTCCAAGAATGTTGCCATTTCAACTTGCCAATCTAGGCTCTCCTCCCCCACCTAGCTGGAGCTCCCGAATGTTACTCTCTTTGCCTAGACTGAGGATGCTCAGCCTCATCTTCATCCTGCCCTGTCATTTCATAAGAAAACCGAATCCAGGTTTCCCATGGTGACAACTCACTCTTTTGTCTCTCCCTAGTACCCTGGGCTCTCTGGAACAGTCTTCTATTTGATTTCAAGGAATGACTATCTCAGAATGTAGAGTACATTTAATAGTACATTTAAAAGTACATTAAGCTGGGTGTGGTGGCGCACGCTTGTAATCCCAGCATTCAGGAGGCTGAGACCGGAGGATCCAGGTTCGCAGCCAGCCTCAGCTACCTAGTGAGACACTCTGCAACTTAGTGAGACTCGGTTTCAAAATAAAGAATAAAAAATAGGGCTTGGGGGTATAGCTCGGAGGTAGAATGCCCCTGAGTTCAATCCCCAGTACCGCAAAAAAAAAAAAAGTACATTAATAGTACATTTAAAAGTACATGAATAGCTATTTGGGGCTGGCAGTTTAAACTGCCTCAAGATCTTGGTACCCAAAAAAATGATGACCACATAAGCACAGCAGACCCTGGAACAAAACGAAGTGCCACAGTGGTAGATGCAATTTTCCCTCCAGCTCTGATAAGGACGCAATCTCAGTCCAGCACCCTAGTCACCAGAGCCCACCAGAATGGTCTCTGAGTGACTAGGGTGCTGGACTGAGATTGCATGATAGTCTGCATAGTCTCCTTCCCTATGGCTCCTGCCTAAATCCTAAGAGAAAGGAAACCTACTCAGTCATAGCTAAACCTACACAGGGCAAAGTCCATCTGGATAAGAAGGTCTTTAGTCCCCTATTTGGAGTCTCAATCTCCAAACTCTCCATAGATAGACCAGGTATTATCATATTCAACAAAATTCAACTATCTGAAGACCCAAAGATACTCAGAAAAGGCCTAAAGATCCTTATTTGAGATGAGGTGAATTAACCACAGCCTTTCCTTCCCTTGCCTCTGATACATCCTTCTAAGAAGTAATTGCATATCAAACCATTAAGGCAAACGGAGTCACATGGAGAGCAGGGCCAGCAACTGGACACTGAGTTAGCTACTGAGGAACTCCACCATCGTCACACTCAACTGATATCTCCAATGCACCTTTGTAACTTCCTAATTTTGAATGACCACCATTTAATCAGACTTGTAAGGTTACTTTACAACAGCTTGACCTCTGGAACCAGCACCTTAGTATAAAGTATGAAGGAAAATACCACAAGGCTAGTGTGAGGTATAAATGAAATGAGGGTAACACATTATTTATTATGAAAATGCTACACAAATGTTTAGTTTTGTTATTTCAACACCACTGGAGTTTTTCTAGCTCAGAGCATCCCAACCTCACATCTGGACCAGGACAGCGATTTCCCAACTGGTCTTCCCTTCTCTAGCCTCTTGCCTCATTTTGTTCAAACTACATACCCCTTATTCCTGTTGAGTCAGTCTTGAAAGGTTCATCATGCCATTTCACTCATCAGAAATCCTCATTTTCTCCCCAGTACCTGCGAGATAAAGCCAAAACTCCTTAGTCTGACCCTGGAGGTTGTCCACAATCTGGTGGCAACCTGACGTCCACTCTTCCCCACACGATTCACACATAAGACAAAACAGACTGCTTAATATCCAGCACACCTCTCACAATATTCTTTCCCTAACTGAGAGTACTCTCCTCATTCCTCTGTACACCTATGAAAACTCCACCAACCCAAAACTCAACTTCTTGATGTAGCCCTTTCCTGATGACTCTGGTTAATTAACAACTATCCAGCTCCCTTATCCACAATCTCTCTCACTCACCATAGAGCTAATCATATTCTTCCATGTCTACAGCAATTAATGTATATATTTTAATTTCTCACCTAGCTGGTAAGCTTCTATAGGAATGGTTCTCAACCCTAAGCATACACATTCTACACCTAAGGAGATTTTTTTTTAATATAGATGTCTAGGCCCCACTCCGACTTTTTTTTTAATTTATTGATCTGGGGTGGTCCCTGGACTTCATGATTTCATGTACAAGTATATTGAGAACCACTATCTTAAAGGAAGGGACTGGGATCTTGCATTTCTTTTTACCATTCTTGGTGTTCACACTAACCTCTCAATAAAGCAGCTACATCATGGGTTCATTAACACATGAGCCATAATGAGGAATCAGAGAAGAACCCTTGTTCCTTTTACATCTAAGTTGGTCCTCTTATTTCATATTACCATTTTAGTATTCTGTTTTGTTTGCCTGAGAAACTAGTATGCAGCCGGGTGTGGTGGCACACGCTTGTAATCCCAGCATTCGGGAGGCTGAGACCGGAGGATCCGGGTTCGCGGCCAGCCTCAGCTACCTAGTGAGACACTCCGCAACTTAGTGAGACTCGGTTTCAAAATAAAGAATAAAAAATAGGGCTTGGGGGTATAGCTCGGAGGTAGAACACCCCTGAGTTCAATCCCCAGTACCGCAAAAAAAAAAAAAAAAAAAAAAAAAAAAAAAAAAAAAAAAAAAAAAAAAAAAAAAAAAAAAAAAAAAAAAAAGAAAAGAAAAAAAAAAAAAGAAACTACTAGTATGCAAATACCATTTCTGTAGAAAATATCTTATCAGCTTTGTGCAATGCATTTTCAGTGCAAGGTAAAAATGACTACTTACAAGAAAGGATACCAGGGGAAAGTAAGCCACACCACAGTTACCAGGCAGACCTTTAGAAGGCCCAGGAGGATAACCAACCAGACTGTGGCTTATCTGCAGTTCTAGAAGCAAAGGACCTCAACATCAGGGATAGAAAAAAAGACTGCATGTTGAATGCCTCGGGGGTGGGGTGGGGGTGGAAATTATGCTATCTAATTTATATGAGGGATTAACAGTCTTATACAGAATCATACTATTTGAGTTTAAGGACTCTTAGCCATCATCTAGCCTATCTCCCTCATTTCACAAATTAAGAATCTAAGAAAAAAGTTAGACATCTTGCCCAAAGTAACACAAACCAAGACAAGGTAAAAAAATCTCTTGGTTCCGAGTAAAGGGCTCTCCCCACGATTCCATACCATGCAATGAAAGTTCACTACCTTTGCTATAATTCATTGACCAGTGGAAATTTCTGGCCAAAGAAAATCATTAAAGTTTAGAGGGATACCAAGGAAGGACAATTCTTTTGTAGACTTCTAGCTAAAGATTGAGAGTTGAATGAACACATTAGCTGTGGCTCCCTCCTAAAATTCCATTAAAAACAGGTTGTTGTTGTTGTTGTTGTTGTTGTTAGAATTAACTCTCAGGGAAATAGAAAACAGAAAAGGAGACAAAAATGAAATCTTTTTTTTTTTTTTTTTTTTTTTTTTTTTTTTTGCGGTACTGGGGATTGAACTCAGGGGCATTCTACCTCCGAGCTACACCCCCAGCCCTATTTTTTATCCTTTATTTTTTTTGAAACAGGGTCTCACAAAGTTGTGGAATGCCTCACTAGGTAGCTGAGGCTGGCTGTGAACCCGGATCCTCCGGTCTCAGCCTCCCGAATGCTGGGATTACAAGCGTGTGCCACCACGCCCAGCTCAAAACTGAAATCTTGTTAGCTGGAAAGCAAATAAATTGAAAACAACCCAATTTGTGCTGCAAAACCTCCAAATAGCTCAAGAATCAGCCAAACCCAGAATCTCTAGGAGT
Source organism: Graphiurus murinus (assembly GCA_004027655.1). NCBI lineage: Eukaryota > Metazoa > Chordata > Mammalia > Rodentia > Gliridae > Graphiurus > Graphiurus murinus. The sequence goes on along the minus strand of PVLC010006252.1, from coordinate 6,227 downwards.
GGTGGTGAAGGACTTAAAGCAAAAGAATTGTTGTCAAGTCTGTTTCTTAAATAGACTAGACCCCCTCTTCCATACCATATGTCTAGGTGACTGACACTCCTCAACCCTAGTAGAAAATCAGAGATTTATTTTCTGAAGACTAAAAAATGGAGAGTTTCTATCCTGGGAAAAACTAAGAACAACTGGGTCAGGGAGCGCCATACTGAAAAGGGGAGCTTAAAGGAAAGGGTACAGGTGCATATAACTGAGTGTTGAGACCACTGAGCTCTCTTCTTCCATGTGGCTCCAGAACCTTGGATAGGGACTGGACCTGATTAATATTCTGAGGATGCAGACACACGAGTGTCCCTAGCAGAAACAGCATAGCCAGGACATCCAGTAGTTAAGCCCAGAGTCACCAAGGACCATTCCTATATACAAAGCTTCCTATTCATTGGGGAATGCAGGGCATGCACTGGGGATTGAACCCAGGGGCATTCTGCCTCTGAGCTATACCCCCAGCCCATTTTTCTTTCTTCCTTCCTTCCTTCCTTCCTTCATTATTTATTTATTTATTTATTTATTTATTTATTTATTTATTTATTTATTTATTAAAATAGGATGTTACTAACTTGTTGAGACTGGCTTTGAACCTGTGATCTTCTTGTCTCAGCCTCCCAAGTACTGAGATTATGGATTATGGGCATGTGCCAATGTCCCTGGTTCCCATTGACTTTTTAGTGCCCCACTTATAAATGAGAGAAAGCCTAGGATCACCAGACAAATCAGGGAAGATCCCAAAATCAAACAACAAATAGGGGGAACAGGGAGTAACTTGGAGGAAATGAAGATTGTGCAGAAAAAAAAGAACATGTTTTAAAAACTCAGGTAATCACAGAGTTGAAAAAAAAAAATACTTCATGTATGATGCAAGGTCAGCACATAGCCAAAATAAGGAACAGGAATCCCAAAAAAAGGGGTGGTTAATCAGAAACTAAAAATCAGACAGGAGAAATTAAAAGTTCAAGAGAAGAATTAGAATACAAAGTTGAGGAAATCACCCAAGAAATTTTTAAACTAAAAAAAAAAAAAATTAAAGAGAAAATACAATAAAATTAAAGAACTCATTCACAAAGTTCAGCACCTGGAAATTCAGCACAGGAATTCCAGAGAAGAAAACAATCACTCAAAGAGAAAATTAGGGAAATTTCCCAAAATGAACAGTTATTTCTACACTGAAATACAACTAAGTCAAGTATATTTACAAAATTTCAAAATTATGAGGATAAGCAGAAGATTCAACAAGCTTAGAAGTAGGTATCACAGAAACTGCCAAAATCCAGACTGGAAATGACCAAGAACAACACTGAAAGTTTAAGGACAATGGAGAAAATATCCAAGACATTGATTTCTAACCTAAAATTCTATACTCAGACAAAGCATCAATAAAAAGACAGGAGAATAAATATATTTTTCAAATACAGAAGGCATGAAAATGTTTACCTTTCGTTCATCGTTCTCAAAAAGCTACTTGAGGACGTATTCTATCAAAATAAGGCTGTAAACACACACATACACACCTAGAGAAATGAGGAAACAAGGATTCCAAAACAAGAAAGAGGTGAGGAGAGGCCCCCAGATGAGAAAAAGCAATCCCAAAATGAATTATATTGAGAAGCAAGCAGAAAGATCAATCAGTCCAAACTGGATCAACTTAGAAGGCTCCTGGAAAGAATTCTTGTAGGCAAGAGACTGAATGTTTGGGGAAGAGATTTACAATAAATTTGTAAAACTTAGCCAACTTTAAAAAGCAAAATAAATTAATTCCAGGGAAAACAAAACAAAATGTGCAGGGAAGAAAAAAATCACAATATATCTTGAGTCTATTTATAATACCATCCACAGCATCATAATAAGGTGAATAATAAGTAATAATATTATGACCGATATAAATATATTGGGGGTGAGAGGAGGAAGCGTGCTTCCATGTGGATGGAGAAGTACCTTGTGAAACAGCTACATCCTCTGTAGATAACTTAAGAGATTTTCACAACAAAATTACAACAAACTTAAAGATCTTTTATAAGAAATTTATGAATGGAGAACCATCCATTCTACAAAACAGAGTAAAAGCAGAATGAGAGGTTCCTTCAGGTTAATTTTTTTAGGGGGGAGGGGGTAAGAGGGTTCAGCAGAGGGAACTTTGTTATTACAATGATTCAGGTAGACTAGAATCTCCTATTGGGGGGGGGGGCACAGTAAGGGGGACAGACTGTTAGGGGATCTATTTGCTTCCTTAAACATTTCAATTGGATTATATGGTATTAACTAAGCGACTCAATTTTGGTTTGGTTCAGTCTGGCTGTTGGGGCCTTGCATGAAAGCTCTGTACAAGATAATGGCCTCCCATCATTGCTGTTTAAGTTTGAAAAAAAAGCAATCCTTGCCTCTGAGAACCAGGAAAATATTGAAGAAGAGCATTGCAAGGGTACATGTTCTCTACTCTCCTCCCCTAAACTCTATCCCAAGCACAACAAAAAGGGAAAAAAAGATAGTGCTAGGTTGTTTGAGGCTTATGTGAGGAAGAGGTATGGATGGTGATATTGTGATGAGATTTTTTAAGATCTTATCATTTAGAGATCCACACTGGTAAATTTACAGATAAAATGTCTAGAATTTGCTTCATAATCTGGTGAAGGGTATGTGGGACTCTAGACAAAATTGCTCATGAAATGGTAACTGTTGAAGCTGAGTGATGACTACAAGGAGTTCCTTACACTATCCTATTTTCATTTATGTTTGAGATTTTCCACAATAAAAAGTATCTGAAAGATGTTTAAAACAATAGTATGCTACTGCATGCCCCAGTCATGCAATACTTTAGAACTGGTAAGAAAGAGAATAGAAAATAGGAACCAGGCGTAGTGGCACTTACCTGTAATCCAGTACTTGGGAGGCTGAGAAAAGAGGATCACAGGTTCAAGACCAGCCTCAGTAACTTAGCAAGGCTCCATTTCAAAAAATAAAAATAGGCCAAGTGTGGTGGAGCACATTTGTAATCCCAGTACTTGGGAGGCCGAAACAGGAAGATCGCAGGTTCAAAGCCAGCCTTGGCAACTTAGTGAGGCTCTCAGCAACCTAGTGAGACCCTGTTTCCAAATAAGAAATAAAAACAGGCTAAGAGTGTAGCTTTGAGGTAAAATGCCTCTGCGTCAAATCCCCAAAAAAATGAATAAACAAAAATAAAAAATAAAGTAGGGCTGCAGGAGTAGCTTCAGAGGTAGAATGTCCCTGGGTTCAATCTCCAGTACCACAAACAAATAAATTAATTAATTAGTTAAAATTTCATGGAAGCCAGAGTTTGGTTTTCAAGCTGACACAAGACAAGAAAAATTCTGTACAAACTAACAAAGTATGAAGCACAGAGGGCAATCAGGCAAAGTGAATATATCTAATAAGAAACAAAAGAATCAGGGTAGACAAAAAGAGAAAAAGACTGGTGAGTTTCCCTTCCTCAAATTTCATTACTACCTAGTAAATCTACTCAAATTATTAACCCTTCAATGGGCATGGCTAGAGGAGGTATGTCACTGGGGGTGTGGTCTTGGGCTATATTTGTCCCTCATCATTAATGCCCTTCCATCGGTCTCAGCGAGTCCTGTGACGCAGCTGAGCCTCATGATACTGTAACATGACACTACCTCTTCTCTGACAAACAGGAATATGTGGTTTCTAGCCACCAAAAATAAAATCACAATCGAATGCAACATCTGTCCTTGTGATAACTCCTCTCTTCCCTCTACATATTTCCTTCCCTTTTCTCTGTTCAAATTTCATGGAAGCCAGAGTTTGGTTTTCAAGTTGACACAAGACAAGAAAAATTCTGTACAAACTAACAAAGTACAAAGCACAGAGGGCAGTCAGGCAAAGTGAATATATCTACATTGTAGCCTTCTTATCAAAGGATCACTGGAAAGATCACCAAAGATCAGCATCACAAATGAAACTACAGGGCACACTAGACCAAGAAGGCAAAGGTGAGCCAGGTGTGTGGTAGCGCCCACCTGTAATCCCAGCACTTAAAGCTGAGACAGGAGGATTATGGGATTGAGGTCAGCCTCAGCAACTCAGCAACACCATCAGCAATCTACCGACACCATCTTTCAAAAATAAAAAGCAGAAAGGGTAGGAGGGTAATTCAGAGGTAGATCCCTCCTGGGTTCAATCCTTAGTATTACCAAAAAAGGGGTTAAATATGACCACCGAAATATTAACCCTTATTTCTAGGCCATATGGGTTTCACTTAAGGAAGAATTTCCAAAACTAAAATACCAGCTGCTATAAACCCGATCTCGAAGCAGGAAAAAACAAATAAATAAACTAATAAAAATACTAATTCCTTAGAAAACATACCTCATCCATCACCTATGATACATAAAATTACAAACTACTGTTACCGTTTGGGTTTGGAATGTTCCTCAAAGGGCTCATGAGTTGAAAGCACATCCCCAGTGCTACGAGATTCAGAGATAAAATAAATGAATCAAAGCTCTAATCTCATCAGTGGGTAAAGCCTTTCAAGGGTTAATAACTGAATAATTTACTAGATGGTAATGTAGGCAGGTAGGGTGTGGCTAGAGAAATAGGTCACTGGGGGTGTGGCCTTAGGCACTATATCTGTCCCTTCTCTATCTCTATCTCTTTCTCTCTGCCTTCAACTGCCATATGCCCTGCCACCACAGTGCTGACCAACCATGGACTCTAACCTCTGAAACTGTGAGCCCCAATAAACTTTCCTTCCTCTAAATTGTACTTGCCAAGTATTGTGGTCATAGCAACGAGAAAAGCTGATCAAAAGAACTACATTCATGGAGATAATGTCAATAGTGTTTGGAAAATGCCCAGTAACATTTTCAATGCCCTCTAGATGATGAAATAAATTGACAATGTACTCTTCTGTTCTTTGCTCTACCCGTCACTGTCATTATCTGGTCCATGTATGATATATGATTCTGGTGTTTTTAGATACAGCTGCCAATTCATTCATACTTCTCTTATTAAAAGTCAGGGCCAATGTCTCCTCACCTGGAATGTGAGTGAGCTTGTAGCTTCAACTAATACAAAACAGAAGTGATACTATGTGGTCCCTGAGCCTAGGTCATAAAAACCACGTAGCTCTGCCTGGTTCCTTTGGACAGTCCCTCTGAGAACCCAGCCACCACAGTGAGAGAATCCCACACCATATGGAAAAACCATGCACAGGTGTTCTAGTGTAGAATTCCAGTGAAGCCGTCCTTCAAATCATGGCAGTCAAAAGAGTCAAAGAACTTCAGACTATTCCAGTCCCCATCATCTGAGTCACTCATAGCCACTCACATTTTCCAAGATGAGAGCCTAGACTGTGGAACAGAGATACATCTTACTGCACACTATCTTTCCGTTAAGCTACAGAATCCACTAGCATGATAAAACAGTTGTTCATATTTCTTGATCGTTTCTTACACAGCAATAACCAAGACATATACTGAGCATTCTTGACTGTATCATTTGCATTTCAATCGTTTCTTTTTTTTTTTTTTTTTTTCCAGTACTGGGGATTGAACTCAGAGGCATTCTACCTCTGAGCTATACCCCCAAGCCCTATTTTTTATTCTTTATTTTGAAACCGAGTCTCACTAAGTTGTGGAGTGCCTCACTAGTTAGCTGAGGCTGGCTGCGAACCCGGATCCTCCGGTCTCAGCCTCCCGAATGCTGGGATTACAAGCGTGCGCCACCACGCCCGGCTATTTCAATCGTTTCTAATCTCTGTTGACCTTCTTTCCTCCCTCAAACATTTCCTCTTCTTCACTCATACATCTTTTCACCACTTTCAGTTCATGAGCCAATTTATCCACAGCAATAATTTCAGACATTCATGTGATCGTTCATTCTGACATTTATTGTATGCCCATGATATACAACCACGCATGAGGCATTTAGTGACTACAAAGATGAACAAGATGTGATTTTGCTCTGGAGAGACGTGGGAAAGATTGACTTAAAACCCAAGAGCAGCCGGGCGTGGTGGCGCACGCTTGTAATCCCAGCATTCGGGAGGCTGAGACCGGAGGATCCGGGTTCGCGGCCAGCCTCAGCTACCTAGTGAGGCACTCCGCAACTTAGTGAGACTCGGTTTCAAAATAAAGAATAAAAAATGGGGCTGGGGGTGTAGCTCGGAGGTAGAATGCCCCTGAGTTCAATCCCCAGTA
>PVLC010006251.1:0-68733 GCA_004027655.1 Graphiurus murinus | reverse complement strand
GTTCCGGTTCTAGCTGCGGCTGGAGTCTGCACCTGCGGCCGGAGCGACCGGGGCGAGCAGCCATGGCGTACTCCACCGTGCAGAGGGTGGCCTTGGCCTCGGGGCTCGTCCTGGCTGTGTCGCTGCTGCTGCCCAAGGCCTTCCTGTCCCGCGGAAAGCGGCAGGAGCCGCCGCCGGCCCCTGAAGGTAAGAACCGGCCACCTCCCCGAGCCGCTCGGCGCTGACCCCCGGCACAGGCACCGAGAACGCTGCAGGGAGCAGGGTGACGCCTGGAGTCTTCCGCCTCCGCCGAGATGCTTGGCAAACCGCTGGAAAGGGTTCCCTGGGCATCGGCGGGCGGCGGCTCAGCGTCACCTGCCCCCGGGTCCCTCCGCGGCCTCCCTCGCACCTGTGTGCTTGCAGCCCCTTGGATCTGACCCCCAGAGGCTTACTCAGTTCATCCTCACCCGCAGAAAATAAAGTCAGTTGGAATTTGTGTGCTTACCTTCTTTCGTCTGCAGTTTCGGCTTAGTGCTGAGCGCTCACTGCTTCAGGCTCTCTGTTCCTTTTGAAATGTAGCTTGAAGATTTTAGTAACTTAAGTTTCAGTTCCTGAGGTGGAGAGGAGCAAAATACTACATTCCCCTTCTGTAAGTGTTTAATCTCTTAGTCCTTCGTTATTTGGCATGATTGCAATGTTTAAAAATCTGCCTATTTGACTCATTGTTGGGGAAGGTAGCTTTTACAAGAATCAGTACAGAAGCATGGATGCTGAAGGCTGGGAGAAGGAACCAGAATAATTCCGTGTAGGTGAAATTCTGGTAAATTTCTTCTGTAAGTTATTCCTGTGACATCTTTGAGACTTGGCTTTAAGGTTTCGGAACACTTTTTCTTTTCTTTTTTCTTTTTTTCGGTAATGGGGATTGAACTCAGGGGCATTCTACCTCCGAGCTATACGCCCAGCCCTATTTTTTATTCTTTATTTTGAAACCGAGTCTCACTAAGTTGCTGAGTGCCTCACTAGGTAGCTGAGGCTGGCCGCGAACCCAGCTCCTCCGGTCTCAGCCTCCCGAATGCTGGGATTACAAGTGTGCGCCACCATGCTCGGCTCTGAACACTTTTTATTATGTTCAACTTGTTGATTGCTGGACAGCTCCTTCTGGACGGTAATCCTCTTCCTTCTAAATAAGATTGTAAGTGCCGCTCATGCAAAGCGCCAAACTTCAGGGGGTGAAGGACAGATTGAACACATTATTTTGTCCACAGGATTTATTTAGTAATCTTTGTGCTTGTAAGACCATCTTCTGGAAGGGACTTCTAAAGCATATTTGCATATTTGGGTTTTTTTCCCCCCCTCTTTCTTATCGTGGAATACAAAAGGCTTAACTCACTTTATTTAATAATACTGGCTGTCTTCAAGAAGAGTAAATTCATGATGATCCTGAGCAGTGAAGATTCTTCTAGCAGTTTTTCACTGGGTTGAATTCCTAGTATGCTGAATTACCTTAAACAAGTACTACTGAATATGAGTGGGAACACTGCTGAATGTGGTAGGGAGTGCAGAGTAGAAATGAGATGCAGCTCCTTCCTTTGAGAACCCAAGGGCTGGCATTCCACGTTGCCATCTTAAGATCTTTGCTTGTTCCTGAAGGGCTCTTCTCTCAACTTCCTTCATCATTCAAGTTTCTGCTTAGATGTGACCTTCTTAGATTTTCCATAGTTACTCTAGTGAAAATGACTCTCTTTCCCTATTCAATCATATTCTATTTTCTCTGTGGCAGGCATCATGTGTGAAATGAAATTTTTCTTGTTTGTTTCTCTCGTCTCCACCTTCTAGAATGTAAAACTCCACAAGGGCAGAGACTATCTGACTTATTACTAGCATCTGGCATATAATGAACAGTCAGTAAGAAATTTCAAATGAATAATTTTAAGATTACAAAGTTCTTAGTATTGTAAATAACTCCTTTTGTATGCAAAAAATTGCAGGCAAAAAAATTGTAGGCAAAAAATTGTCTTGAATGATGTGTTCTAGTACCTGAAGTTTGCTAACTAAAATCCCTACCCTGGTACACTGACATTTTAAAAGCAGCAAATCCCAATCTTTTTTGGGGGGAGGGGAGTGACTGAGTGTTACATAGAATTGGACAAAAATCTATGTTTTCTCTCTAGAAAAATGTGCATATCATTTATAAATTTAAAGAATTCATAGACCCCAGGAATCCATGCTTTGAAGGAAAGGACAGCCCTAATTATTTGGAAATTCTTAAAATTTATTTCATTATACTCCCATTTTTGCCTGCTGTGTGTGAAACAACAGTCCCCTTCCTACCTGATAGCTTTTATGATAGTCTTAATAAATCTTTATTATGCATCCTTTCACATAGTATACACATAGTGTATAGACACTGCATTCCAAGAAAACTGAACCAAATCCATACCTTGAGGAACCTACAGTTTAGTAGAGGAAACCAGATATGTCAATAGATTAAATGCAAAGAGTGTTAGTTGCAGATACCAAGTTCACATGGGGAAGAGTGAAAACACATATATGTAATGGCCATTTTTATTGGGGCTTAGTAAAAGTCTCATAGAGGAGGAAAGCATTATTATTTTTTGATAACAGCATTCTTGAGATTTAATTCACAGTACCATACAATTTACCTATTTATTTATTTACTTACTTATTTATTTAGGTACTGGGTATTGAACCCAGAGGCATTCCACCTCTGAACTACACCCCAGCCCTATTTTATTTTTTTATCTGGAAACAGGGTCTCACTAAGTTGTGGAGGACCTCACTAAATTGCTGAAACTCTCCTGTCTTAACCTCCCAAGTACTGGGATTACAAGTGTGTGCCACCAACCCTGGCTTATGTTTAACATTTTAAGGAACTACCAGAGTATTTTCCAACACAGTTTCACCATTTTACATTTCCACCAACAGTATGAAAAGGTTCCAGTTTCTCCACATCTAGTTAATTGTAGGGACCTAAATTGATTGAATGCAGCCATCTTGAGTCATAACTACTGTGATTGTCCCTGATTAGTGATTATAACCCTGGTTTGTTTCCCCCACGTAGTTTCCAAGCATACTGTAAAGAAGCAAAACCATTAGAGTGGTATGTGACAGCCTGGTGCTGTCAGCATCAGCAATATGCCTTACATCTTTGATATTAGCTTCAGATAAACCTGGAATATTAGTGCTTGGATGAATATCACTTTTGTACTGACCACCATATAAGCTCTCTTCCTCTAATGTAAATCATGGGAATTCACTGATCTTGCTGCTACCCTTGATCATACTTCTGTAAGTCCCAAAATAAATGGCACTCTGTGCAATCCTCTATCTATCTCTGTCTCCTAGCTCCTCACAACTGTTTTTCATACATGGGTGAGGCTTTTCCAGAACAATAATAATACTTGTTATCTGTCTTTTTGATTATAGCTATTCTAATGATATGAAGTATCTCATTATGGCTTCATTTGTATTTCTCTTATGATTAATGACCTTAAGCATCTGTCATGTGTTTATTTGCATTTTGTATATCTTCTCTGCAGAAACATTTATTCAAATCACTTGTCCTTTTTATTTTTAATTTTTTGTTGTTTAATTTTTAATTTTTGTTGTATGAGTTCTTTATATAGTCTAGATACTAGTTCATTATTAGATATGGTTTGCACTCATTGAGTTGTTTTTTGTGGTACTGGGGATTGAACCCATTGGGCATTTTACCTTCAAGCTATACCCTCAGGCCCCCTTTTTTATTTTTTATTTATTTATTTATTTTTTTGCGGTACCGGGGATTGAACTCAGGGGCATTCTACCTCCGAGCTATACCCCCAGTCCTATTTTTTATTCTTTATTTTGAAACCGAATCTCACTAAGTTGCGGAGTGCCTCACTAGGTAGCTGAGGCTGGCCGCGAACCCGGATCCTCTGGTCTCAGCCTCCCGAATGCTGGGATTACAAGCGTGCGCCACCACGCCCGGCCCCCCTTTTTTATTTTTGAAACAGGGTCTTACAAGGTTACTGAGAGTCTCACCAAGTTGCTGAGGCTGGTCCTGAACCTGTGATCCTCCTGTCTCAGCCTCCCAAGTACTCTGATTATAGGCCTGCACCATCACATTTGGCTTGTCTTTACTGTCCTGATGGTTTCTTTTGAAGAAGAAAATTTTAAATTTTGATGAAGTTTAATTTATCCCATTTTTTCTTTTGTTGCTTCTGATTTTAGTGTCATATCTAAGACAAATAAATCATTGTCAAATCCAAGTTCATGAATATTTATGCCTGTGTCTTCAAGTTTTATAGTTTATGCTCCTGCGTTTAATTCTTAATTTTAGTATATGATAGAAGAGTCCAGCTTCATGTGGCTCATACAGTTGTTACAGCACTATTTGTTGAAAAATCATTCTTATTGAATTTTTTTGGTAGCCTTTTCAAAATTCAGTTGGCTCTAAATGCGACAGTTTATATCTGGACTTTTAATTCTGTTCTATTTATCTATATACCTATCCTTGCACTAGTACCCTACTGTTTTGATTACTATAGTTTGTAGTAAATTTTGAAATCATGAAGTATGAATCTTCCAACTTTGGTGTTTTGCAAGATTGTTTTGGTTATTCTGGGTCCTTTGACCCAGAATTTGAGTATTAATTTTAGGACCATTTTATTGATTTCTGGAAAAAAAAAAAAAGCCAGCTGGGATTTTAATAGATTTTCTTGAGTCAATTCGGGGTTATTGCCATCTTACCATTAGTAAGTCTTTCAATCTATAAACACAGGATTTCTTATTACTTATTTAGGTCTTTAATTTTTCTTTCAAATAAATTTTAATTTTTATTAATTCTTATTTTGTTAAATGTATTTGTATGTTATTCTTTTTGGTGCTATTGTAAATTCAATTATTTTCCTAATTTTGTTTTCAGATTATTCCTTGATAGTGTATAGAACCAGTTTTGTATATTGATATTATATTCTGCCACCTAGATGATCATGGTGTCTGCAAATGCAGATAGTTTTACTACTTTCTGATCTACATGCCTTTTGTTTCTTTTTATATATGCATCTATTGGTGCATTGTAATTATACATCATACTGAGATATTGAGTGATAAAAATGTACATGCACACATCGCTTGGACCATTTCCCTCCAGATCCCACACCTCCCTCCCCTTGCCTGTATGTGTCATTGAGATTGGCATTAGTAATTTCATATACATACATAGCATTATTGCAACTGCTACCCTCTTTACATCTCTGTCCCCCTTTCTTCCTCCCTAAACCGCTCCAATGGAGTCTGCTCTATCTGAGGTCTTTTTTGTTTCCCAGTTTCTATCTAGCTTCTGCATATGAGAGAAAACATACAACTATTAGCTTTTCTTTCTTTTTCTTGCGTAACTACCCTAGTTAGAACCTTCAGTACAATGTTGAATCACAGTGGTAAGAGCAAATATCCTATCTTATTTCTGATGGTGAGAGGAAAGCTTTCATACCATTAAGTATAATGTTATGGAAGGGAGGTGGTTATACTTGCTCTTTATCCAGTTGAGGAAGTTCCCTTCTATTTATAATTTGTTGAGTGTTTTTAGTCTTGAGTGGAGTGTTGAATTTTGTCAAATGCTCTTTGTGTATATTGAAGTGATAATTAGAGTTTTGTCCTTTATTGGTATGGCATTTTATATTATCTGGTTTTTAGATATTAAACCAATCTTGATTTCCTTGGTTAATTTGATGAGGCAACTTTTTCTTTTCTTTTCTTTTTTTTTTTGTACTGGGGATTGAAGCCAGGGGCATTTTACCTCTGAGCTACACCCCCAGCCCTATTTTATTTTTTCGTTTGAAACAGGGCTTCACTAAGTTGCTGAGGCTGGTGGTGATCCTCTGGTCTCTGCTCAGTAAAGAGGCAACTTGTAAAGCTGTTTTTTTTTTTTTTTTTTTTTTAATCATCCAGATGAAGAAGAAAGACATTCCAGGCAAAAGAAACAAAATTAGAAACAAAACAGAACCTTGAAATAACCTTAGAGTTGTAAGAGGTTAGAAAAGAGAAGTTGACAGGGGCCAAATTGTGAAGGTTTTTTTCTGCCAGAGTGAAGGGGTTTGGATTTTATTCCGAAGGCAAAGGAGGTCATCAGAAGTTGTGAGTAAGAGAGAAGCATTCAGTCTGATTTGAGAAAGGACAGCCTGGTACAATGTAGTGGCTGCATCATGAGGACTTCTGCAGGGAGAATATTATTGTAGTAGTCCAGGCGAGGCGTCATACGCATCATAAGCATAAGTCAGTGCCATGGACTCATCAGTCAGTATGCTCATGATAAATGACACATTCAGTTTAAGTTGTTAAGACAGAAAGGAGATGTATTGCCTTGTGTAAATGAAAAGAGTCTGTGTTAGAACTAGTTTTCAGGGTAGTTAGATCCAGAAACTCAGTCTCAAGGTTCTGTATCTATTTCTATGTCCTGTCACTTCTGGATTTCTTCTTAAGTTGGCTCCATGCTCTTGCTATTCTCTCAGGATGGCAAAAATGATCACAGCTGTTCCAGATGTTATCCTCACATTCTTCTGTCCATAGAGAGAAATTCTCTTTTCTTTTGAATCCTTCTCCAGCAATCGTATCCATTCATCTTAATGACTTGAATTAAGTTACTCACAGTGCTGTAGGTAGAGAGGGTATGCTGATCAACTCAAGCTGAAGTTGAGAGTGGTTCCCAAAGGAGAATACAGGCACTGGAGCAAGGGAGTTGATCAACATTGGATTGGAGGGAATAAAAATTGTAAAGGCATTTTAAACCAGGAGTGGTGGTACATACTTGTAATCCCAGTACTTGGGAGGCTGAGATAGGAGAATTGCAGGTTCAAGGACATCCTCAGCAACTTAGCGAGACTCTAAGCTATTTAATGAGACCCTGTTTCCAAATAAAAAATAAAGTAGGGCTGGGCGTATAGTTTAGAGGTAGAATGCCCCTGGGTTCAATCCCTAGCATGCGCGTGTGGGGATTGAACTCACGGGCATTCTACCTCCGAGCTACATCCCCAGCCCTATTTTTTTATTCTTTATTTTGAAACCGAGTCTCACTAAGTTGCGGAGAGCCTCACTAGGTAGCTGAGGCTGGCCGCGAACCCGGATCCTCCGGTCTCAGCCTCCCGAATGCTAGGATTACAAGCGTGCGCCACCACGCCCGGCCACACACACCTTTTAAAAAAAGAACTGAAAGGTGAGGAAGAGGGAAAGGCTGGGGGTGTAGCTTGAAGGATAGAATGCCCCCTTAACACAGAAAGAAGATACTCCATCATAGAATTTGGTGCACTTCCTGACAGCATCCAATCCAGAGCAAAGCCCCAACCTTCTTCAAAGCACCTAACTAGTCCTCAAATTCCTGAACTCATAGACTTTCCTCTTTAATCTAGACTATTCCTCCGTTCCTATTTTGGTGAAGGATATCACCATCTACCCACTCACCTAAGCATGAGAATAATTCACAATGCAAAATCCTAACAAACCCAAATTCTATAATAAGGTTTTCCTAACACCATCTTACTGAAATGCGCCCACAGTTTCCAATGGGATATGTTCTCCCTTGCAGCAACAAATAAATAAACCAACTTGTTCAACTACAGGTATGTTCCTGGTGGTCACCTTCTTGAATAAAAGTCTAGCTTTTCGTTTTGTTTGGGTTCTCCACAGGGCATGCTCTGGTCTTGCATGCTGCATTCTTTGTTGAACTGGTCAGGATGAATTGTACTGTGTCTGTTGGCCTTCATTGGAAACTCAAGATCCAGCCCAGCCACTTGCAGGGCTAAAGATGGTTTTATTTTACATCATTATCCTGCCAATTCTCAGTTTTGCCATTTCTTAGGACAGGTTAGGAAATTCAGTTTAGGAATTCAGTTTGTAGGGAAGGAAAAACAGAATTTGTTAAAAACCTACTTTATATGCTGGGTGCTTTGTGTATATGATCTTATTTAATTTGTAATCCTTGTAACAACTCTGAAACATTGTTGTGTATTGTAGTATACACATTTTACAGAAAGTCAAAATGCACTCTAGAAAGGGTAATTTAACCTCTACTTACATAGTTGGAGGTACTGCCAGGATCTTAACCAATAACTGACTGAAAAGTTGGTACTCACTCTACTCTTCTGCCCCCATTCTCCTATAACACAGCCTCTTGCTATTAGTAGAAATCATTAAAAGCCCTTGATCAAAGACATGACAAGACCAGTTACAATTATGCTTTAGGAAGATTACTCTGGTAACAAAACAATGTTAGATGATATATATTGATTGAGTGCATGAACCAGGCCCTGTGCTAGCAACTTAGATGGATAATTATCTCTTGTAGTAATATGTCTGGTGAATTGGTTGTGGGGAGGTTGATAAAGATGAGGAAGCAGTGGATAGCAAAGCTTGTTAGGTAGGAGAAGAATGCAAGGAGATGGAGTCCTTGGAGGAAAGAGGGAGTCAGAGCTCCCAGCTTCCACCTTAAGTAATGTTGAATTAAGTGTTTAGGGAGAAGCTTCTATATCTTAAGGAACTGGTCCATTAAGACCTTTCTTGAACTACTGTAATCAGAAATATAAACACATACAGTTTTTTATTGATTGATTTGCCCCATTAGGACCTTTCTTGAACTGTGGTAATCAGAAATATAAACACATCCAGTTCTTTATTGATTTGTTTGCCCCAAGAATGAAATGCTGCAGATGGTTTAATGTTGCTTTCAGAAAGCTTTTGTTAACAGTGCTGGAGTGTTTTTGTTTTTAGCAATAGGAGTGGCTATTAACAAGGAAAAGTAGAGCACCACTCTGTAAAATCCATTAAGTTTTTGGTCAAGCTTAAATGATGCTAATTTAAATTTAATAATTAACCTAAATATAGGGAAAGCTTTCAATAAGCCATTGGGATTTAGTCAAGTTTTATTTTATAGAATACTTAAGTAGAGGTAGTCATGCCACCATTTTCTACATTGAAAAACCTGCAGATTTTAATGTTATAGTATCATTATTTTGATCTTGCTATCTGCTTTTTAAAAGCAAATTTAAGCCCACAAATCCTATTCATATTATAGCTATCAAGTAAAAAATATATATGTAATATGAAAAATTGAAAATTATCTAAATATTCAGAAACTGGAACATGGGTAGATAAATTGTGAAATGGTCACAATGAAATGGTATATAATGAACTAAACTATGCATATTACATCCTTTGCCAAAATATTGATTGCTGCCCAGAAAAAAGGCGAAAAAGAGAAGTCACAAAAGCATGAGTATAGTAAGATGTTGTGATGTGAAGTTTTAAAAAAATTGTGGTAGAATATACATAACATGAAATTTGCTATTTTAACCATTTTTAGTATACTGTTCAATGACATTAAGTATACTCACACTGTTGTACACCCATCAGTACCCTCTACTCATAAAGTTTTAAGACTTCAATATTGTGTATAGTTTATGGATATATGCTTCTGTGGCAAAGTCTGAAAGCACACATTCTAATATAGTCATGTGCTGCATACAGACGTTTCAGTCAACAGCTGACCATATATACAATAGTGGTCCTGTAAGATTGTATTGCTTAAAGCCGGGCGTGGTGGCACATATAATCCCAGCATTTGGGAGGCTGAGACCGGAGGATCCGGGTTCACGGCCAGCCTCAGCTACCTAGTAAGGCACTCTGCAACTTACTGAGACTTGGTTTCAAAATAAAGAATAAAAAATAGGGCTGAAGGTATAGAATGCCCCTGAGTTCAATCCCTAGTACCGCAAAAAAAAAAAAAAAAAAAAAAAAAAAAAAAAAAAAAAAAAAAAAAAAAAAAAAAAAAAAAAAAAGATTGTATTGCTTAATGATGTTGTGCCCATCTTTATTTGTGTAAGTACACTATGGTCACACAACACAACATGGCCTAACAGTGCATTTTTCAGAATGATATTTTCTATTGTTAAGTGACACATGGCTATAATGAGCACCAAACTCAGTTGTTTCTGTTGCTGAGAAGGTGAGGACAAGAGAATACAAGAGGCTTCAGTTAAACCTGGGTGGTAGGTATGTCAGTGTTCCTACCTGGCATATTTCATAATTAATTTTTTTTAAATCCAGCAGAAATTTCCGCATGTTCTATTGTCATCAAGTTTTCAAACTTTCAGTTTTAGGAAACCTAAACCAAGATACCAAGATACAAGAGGTGAGGTTGGTACCAAGATACAAGAGGTGAGGTTGCTCCTTATGGAGGCCAGTTAATGTTACAAAGAGAAAAATCTCTTGCATTTTCAGCATTC
The DNA here is from genome assembly GCA_004027655.1 of Graphiurus murinus. Classification (NCBI taxonomy): domain Eukaryota; kingdom Metazoa; phylum Chordata; class Mammalia; order Rodentia; family Gliridae; genus Graphiurus; species Graphiurus murinus. The sequence continues at coordinate 58,477 of PVLC010006251.1, read as the reverse complement.
TGACTCCAACCTACTGTCTCAGGTATACCCTTGGTTACAGGTATTAGAGTTTGTAGGTTTCAAACTTAACATTCTCTTAAGAATGAATCTACAAATAAATATACAGGAGGAGAGCAGGTTTTGAAAGGTAAAAATGAGTTTCATTTTCAAGTTTGAGATGATAGACATTCCAAAAAACATGTATAATAATTGGAGTTAGAGATAAGAGAAAAGAGCTTAGGGGAAAAGTTACAACTAGAACTGTACATTTGCATAATAGATTCCTTGAGAAGGAATGGATTTGGAAAGAAAAAAAAAGATAGAAGAACAGAAAATGAGACTGAAATCTTGGGGGAGTAGATTAAAGAAGAACTAATGAAACAGAAGAGATAGGTTAAATGACTAGTCAGTCATTAGGAAAATAAAATCTTAGAAAAGTGATGTGAAATAGAGATTAACACAGGAAAATTTTATAAGGATTTACTCAGAATAATTCAGTATTTATTGAATAATCATTATGTGATAATCGATAGTCACTTTCTTGTGTTGCAGAGAAGTCTTAAGAGTGAGAAGTGAGAAAAAGCTGTTGGATGTGATGGTTAAGACAGTTACATGTTGTTGTAACTGAACTCTCCTTTATCTGTCAACTCTCTAAATACTGGAACTTTGTCTTACATATCATTTTAATCTCAGCATCTTACACAGTGCTTACCACATTGTTTAGTAGTAAATATGTGATCTGTTATACCAAATATAAAATGCTCAAATTTCTAAGATATTAAGTTTATTTTTACCATCTAGCCTATATGTTCTGTTGGCTCTCCAAATTTCTGTTCTCCCTTTGAAAATACTATTTTACTGGGTCAATACCCCTTTGATGTTAACAGTAACCTCCTAATTCTAATACAGATTTTTAAAATTACTAACCTCTTTATAGTCAATTTTAATGTAGCTTTCTTTACCTCTCACCTCATCACCATTCATTCAGTGTCACTTTTTAAAACCCTAAAATGTACTTCCTTTCTTATTCCCATGAATAACTCATTAACTCAATGTAAAGTCAGTTCTACCATATCAGAGCCATACAGATGTAGCATGAACTTCCTAGAAGAATCATTGAGTTTCTTATCTGATGATGATATGGTTTTCCCTGCAAAGTTATATGTGTTGGAGATTTTGTTACCAGTGTGTCTATGGCGAAAGGTAGAGCAGCCTACTGGGAGATCCTTTGATCATTGAGGTTGCTATTCCTGGAAGGAATTAAGGTTGTTCTCATGGTACTCCTGAGTTCTCAAAAGAGGTTTGTAATAAAAGATCAATCCTGGCAACTCCGTAGCTACTTTGGCTTCCTGTCTCACCATGTGACCTTTTTTTCCAACATGATACTATCACCATGATGCACCATGATGTGATCTAGCTGGGGAAGCCCTTGCCAGAACCAACTCCATGCTATTGAGACTTTTATTCTACAAAATTGGGCTGGTGGCCCACATAACATGGATATTGTGAATACAGGGATAATGCCTTGGGCAGGATAGAGTGGGTTCGCATGAGATTTTATCACACTACTCAGAATAGTTTGCATTTAAACACCTAGTATTCCTGGAATTCTCCATTTAATATTGCCAGCCCCTTACATTACTGTGGTAATTGAAACTGAGAAAGTGAAACCAGGCATAAAGCAGGGGACTACTGTACTTTCTGTTATTGTCCAAAGAGGTAGAAAGTCAGGATTTTGTGTAATGTCCATCTATTTCTCAAGAGTACATTGTGTATAAAAACAGAACTGCCATTAGTCTTTGATTAGTTTTCTTCTAGGCTTTTCAGTTGCTTTTAATTCTCTCCTCTGAATTCTATAATACTGTTTTGCTTTCGGTTTTGACTAGCTTATTTTTCTTCCTCTTTTTACACATAAGTACACATTGTTCTTTCAGTCTTTTTGGTATTGGGAGCAATTCATTCTATTTAGTTAGCATTATAATTTAGGTAGCATAAAGTTTCTTCTCAAAGCTAATTGTGGTCTAAAAATTTTTTTCTCTGTATTCCACCAATACCTGGAATATAATATGTGAAAAATGTGTATTTAGTTGTTTTGTAACCATAAACCCTCCTGATTTTTTCATTATCTTCTCTTAATATCTTAACTTCTTTATCTTGGAGTATTCTGACTCTTCCCCCTATACTGTCCCCCAGCTCTGTATTCTGTTCAGTATTAAATGTTACTGCTAATGGTGTGGTAATAGCCCTTGGACCTATCGCTCCCTTTTTTATAACTACCACCTTGGTACTTGCATCTCAAAGCTAAGTTACTATGATAGCCTTTTTGCTATTTTACTAGATCCTGGGTGAATTCCTTTCAAGCTCCTGTCTTATTATATTAATTTCCTGAGCCAAGGCCTGTAATATCAAATTCATATACCACACAAGTTAACATTTAAACTCCTCTATAATCCTCCCATCTCCCCTTCCCTCTTTTTAGTTCTTGTTACTTCCCTAAATAGAGACAAACTAATTTGGTAGTGAGACTTACTTGTTGGTCTCTTTATTCTCAACTTCTTTATCTTGCATACTTTCCTTCTGGTAAGGCTTTGCTTCTCTCCTGGTCTGTGTCTCTCATTGCCTTCAATGATTAATACCATGTGACTCCTTTCCTCTTTTTTAAATTTTACATCCTTTCAATAGCTAAATACTTAATTTGTTTAGTAATAAAGTTCTGCCCTTGATGTTTTTCTTTGTTTTCAATAATACTGCTTTTTACATCATTGTTGTTCCATGTAGGAACTATTATTTCTATTTCTTTTATGGATTTCTTCCTTTCCTACCTATGGTAGAATCTTAAACATAATAATATCCAGTAAATCTTCATGGCTGAGAGATATATAAAAGTTTTTTGGGGGAGATATGTAATGTTTAGCATCAACATTTTTCAACTTTCAAAATGAAAAATAATGCACTTTATGTCATTATCTGGTTTTAATTTTTAGTTTTATCCTAGGTTTTAAAGACAGTGTTCTCAGCACAATAAAATGGAGTTTGACAACATATTACTAGAAATATTAAATTTGGTTTATTGAATACTAGCTATCTGATATATTGGATTCTCTCAAGAGAGAGATTAGTTTACAGGATGTCGACTAGGCATTTTTTAAAGGTACGTAATGCCTTAAAGTGAGAAATCACCATTTAATATACTAAGGTTTTTGACAATTTAAAAGAGACATAGTCACCAGCACCCAGAATAATAGATGGCGACTGAGTCATTTCCCTGTTTGTCCAAAGCTGTGCTTCTGTTGTCAGCCCACTCTTAAAAAATTAGAATGAAGCTTGGGTGAAAAAGGACACAAGGCAAAAGGCAGCTTCCAAGCCTAGCTCTTACCTCCCTGCTTCCCTTCTATCTTAACCTCTGGAGCAGAGTTAACTTAAAAATAGTCCTTAGTTCATAGCACATTAATTTTGTCAGTGAAGGTTTTTTTCTTTTATTTTTAGCCCTTTATCCTCAAGTCACATGCCCATTCCCTTCCTAGCTCATATGCACCTACTCTGTGTTTACTTTATGTTTTTATTACCTCCATATTTGCTTAAGATATATAGATATATATATATATGTATATAGTTATACATATATATTAGTTGTTTGTCTTCAACTGAAATCACATTTTAACTAAATTAGTGTACTTAGCAGTTTTTAAAGATATGTTCATGTTACTGTAGGCATATCTAAAATGTGGTTTCTAAAAGCTACATAGAAATTCATATCCATTCCATTTTTATTTTCCATTCTTCCAGTTTGATTTTCCATTCTTCACTTACAGCTCCCTGCTACAAAATCATGACAGCAAACATTTTCACCTAGGTTTATAGTCTGTAATTCACATATATGTATATGTATGTGTGTGTATATATATATGATATATATAAGCATATATATCATATATTTATGTCCTTATTTGAGAATTTTGGGGGATTTATCCACTAGAGAGGGATCATTAGATCTTAGGGCCTATACATTCTTAATTTCACTAATATAGATAGATTACTTAGCAAAATGGCCATATCCATTCACAGTCTTACCAACAGTGCATGAAAATTCTTCCTTCCCTATCTTTGTCAACCTTTGCTATTATCCATCATTAAAATTTTTGCCATTCTGGTGAGTATAAATTAGTATTTCATTATTTTAATTTGCATCTTATTTGTTTTACTTTGAATTTAATCATTTCTTTATATATTTTTGGCCATTTAGACTTCACTTTCTGTGAGTTCCCTCTCATATCTTTTGTCCATTTTCTACTGGGTTTCCTATGATGTTCATACTGAATTGTAGACTCTTCCAATATATTACAGAAATTTAATCCCTTCAGTTTTAAATGTTGCAAAATATTTTTTTCCTAATTTTATGGTGTTCTTTATTGAAGAACAAATTTTGTTGAAGTCAAATCCAACTCTTTCTTACTTTATGATTCATGTTTTTTTAGAGTCTTATGAAGTCTTTCTGCTCTCTAGAGTTTTCGTACATGCTTATTTAAACAGCTTTTTCGCTTGTAATCCCAGCATTTGGGAGGCTGAAACTGGAGGGTCCAGGTTCGTGGCCAGCCTCAGCTACCTAGTGAGGCACTCCGCAACTTAGTGAGACCCTGTTTCCAAATAAAGAATAAAAAATAGGGCTGAGGGCATAACTCAGAGGTAGAATACCCCTGAGTTCAATCCCCAGTACCGCAAAAAAAACAAAACAAAAAACCCCCCAGCTTTTTGAAGAGTTTTTTTTTTTTAAACCTCTGGCTTAGGGAAGCTTGTGGTGACTTTTGGCTGCTCTTAATGGAGGGAAAAGAATATGGATGTCCCTACCCCCCTTTCTGTGCCTTGCTACTCACAAGGTAGACTGCTTTGCCTGCATTTGTACTATCTGAGCTTGTCCGCTCAGGAGTAGCTCTTTGGAAAGGGATGCTTACCCACCCAAGCTGTATCTTCAAAGTCTTTCTCCAAGAAATTCAGAAGTAGGACCAGTCTTAACTAATCTTTTTTTTTTTTTTTTTTTTTTTTTTCAGTACTGGGGATTGAATCCAGGGAACATTCTACCTCCGAGCTACACCCCTGATCATATTTTTTATTCTTTAGTTTGAAACAGGGTCTCACTAAGTTGTGGAGGGCTTTACTAAGTAGCTGAGACTGGCTGCGAACCCGGATCTTCCAGTCTCAGCCTCCCAAGTACTGGGATTACAAGTATGCGCCACCACACCCGGCTCAGTCTTAGCTAATCTTTTGAAGGACATGCAAATTGAGAGGTGATCATCTTCTATGTGGACAAAGAAGCTAGAGAAATGATCAAAGGAACAAGAAGATGAAAATGTGCCTAGAGAAACAAAGAAAAAAGCTTATGGCCCCAAAAGAAGGAAAGCATTTGAGCTAGAATTTGAAAGCAACGGTCCTAGATTGTGATAGCTTTCTAGTTTCTGGTTCTGTTCTCTCCTAAGACCACCTTGTATTTCCTTATCTGCATTAGATAAGGGTGAGCTGTTAAAAAGAACAACAGGTAGACTCCAAAGTATGTAATATCCTAACACAGAAGTTTATTTCTCAGTCATACATTCAGGTCCAGATAACTCTTAAGTGAGTGGGGTGATAGCAGTGGAGGGCCCTTGCCACATAGTTTTTCAAGAACCAAGGTTGATGGAAACTCTGCCTTTTTCAACATAAGGCTTCCAAGGTCTCCTTGGGTGTCAGCATCCACTTTGCAGAAAGGAAATGGTCATAAGAGATTGAACTAGCACTGTCACTTACATTGCTTTGGCTGGAGCTCAGTCACGTGGCCATATTTAACACTGGGAAGCTGAAAAGTTCCCAGTGGTTTAACTTTGGACCCAGAAAGAAGAGAAAGATGGGTTTGGAGAACAGCCAGAGATTATCACGTCATATTTAGTATCTCTGTGATACATTTGTATCCTTTAAATTAAGTTCCTTTTTTTCCTTAAACTTGTTTGAGTTGGCTTCTGTTATTTGTACCTTGATGCATGAGGTATTTTCATAATGGCTATATTTAAAATAGTGGAAGAGATAGAGACCAGTCAATTTGTTTTCTCAGGAAAACTGGGCCGATTTCCACCTATAATGCATCATCACCCTGCGCCCTCAGATGGCCAGACCCCCGGGGCTCGTTTCCAGAGATCTCACCTTGCAGAAGCATTTGCAAAGGCCAAAGGACCAGGAGGAGGCACTGGAGCAGGAGGTAGTGGAAGAGGCCTGATGGGGCAGATTATTCCAATCTATGGCTTTGGGATTTTTTTATATATACTGTACATTCTATTTAAGGTAAGTGGAATCATCTTAATCATATTACATCAGTGGAAATCTAATATTATTGTAATAAAAATAATCTACATTAAAACCCTTTGCAATTCATAAATCTCTTTCGAGTCCTTCATCTCTTTAAACCTTGCCTTCTCTTTGAGATTCTTAGCTATTATCTCAGTTTTACATATGAGAAATCTTGACTCAGAGCCTGAGTTGTTCCAGAATTTACAACTAAAAAGGCAGAGTCAGGACTTTAACCTGGATTTTCTAGTTTCTAATTCAATGAACAATATAATTCAAAGCCAAATCTAAAAAAAAGAAGGACTGAGCGTCTTTACAAACCAAAAAGATACACCTTCTCAGAAGTCCATTCTTAGGATAGGCACAATGATTTTCAAGTAGCCACTATAAGGCCAAATGGTGATTGTAACAACACCATTTTGTTTTTCTTTTTCCCCACAGGAATATAGCATGCTGTTTTTAATATCCTCTCCAGTAATTCCAGTAATGCTCCTGAGATAGAATTGAAACTAAGCCTGATGTTTCCTCGTTCTGGGGAGACATGGTATGGGTCTTTTAAAAGCAGACTCCCAGTTAAGTTCCACCTCTAGGCAGGCTTCTGTAGGCCACAGACCTGTGCACTATGAAGAAGAGACAGAAGCTTTACTTTGAGCTAACTAGAGTGAGGTTAGATGATTTGAGTTCCTTGCCCAGGAATTCTGCCGGCAGCCTGAGTTGAGCCTGCAAGTAAACCTGTGGAGTGCTAAATATTTCCTTTTAGATGAGCATGGACAAGGCAGATAGCCTGTAGGGGGAGTTTTTTTTTTTCTTCCTTGTGTCTTGATAATTTTTACTTGGATACCTTCTCAAACCTTTCAGTGGCTTTTTTAAAAAACTATTTTTCTCTAATATTGTTATTTTATTTGATTTCTGACTTAATTTTTGTCTCCCAATCTTTTTTTCTTATTTAATATGAGGGGTTCCATGACTTTGAGGTTCTGAGCTGCTGTTGATGTGCTGTACCTCCTTCAATTCTCAGCTCTCAAAGGGGAAAACTGCAGAGGATCGGAAATGCTCTACTGCCACACCTGGGAACATCCACAGAAAAATTAGTAAGTGCCCCTTCCCTGTATATATTCACAAGTCATTGAGTCAGACAGCTGTAGTACAGCCAGAGGAATAATCTGTGGGCATGTCTTAAAAGCATTTCTCAAAAGTTGCCCCAAATTAATTTGATGTTTTTTTTTACTCAGCTCTGGGAATTCTCTGACGTATCCATACTGATGTTGGGCTTTTAAAGGAATGATGCTACAAAAGTACAGAACTACCAGTTCACCTTTTTACATATTGACAAATTGATGTTTCATATTTGGAATGGGTACTTCTCATTTCCAGACTTGAAAATATTGTTAGCAAATATCTTTATCTCACAGACAGGAAAATTGAGGCAGAGGAATTATGTCATTGCCAAAATCAGTTATTAACTCTAGGGAAAGAGTTTAACATTTGAACTCTTGAAATATAATCATCAGATATTTGTTGCCCAGCTATAATATTTGGTGCTTTCTGGGGAAATGAAATATATGCAGCATGGCTCTTTTCTCTTAAGAATTTATAGACTAGAATGATTTTAGGAAAAATAACCTGTGAAAAAATCTACTACCTAAGAAAAAGGGGCTTGTCAAAAGCATTATGGAAGCTGGGCATGGTGGCACATGCTTGTAATTCCAGTACTTGGGAGGCTGAGGCAGGTGAATCTGGGTTAGCAGCCAGCCTCAGCTACATAGTGAGGCACTCCACAACTTAGTGAGACCCTGTTTCAAAATAAAAGAATGAAAAGTAGGACTGGGGAGGGGAGTAACTCGGAGGTAGAATGCCCCTGAGTTCAGTCCCCAGTACCACCAAAAAAACCAAACCAAAACAAAAAGCATTATGGGAAATTGTGTATCTGGGTGACTGTGAAGAAGGACCAGTCATATCGCTTGAGTAAGACACAGACAGTTCTAGAGGGTCTTCATGTACTGGAGCTGTGGGAAGAAGTCTTGAAGAGTAGGGTAAGGCCAGGTTGCTACTTTATCCTATAGATAATGAACCTCTTCAGAGGTTTTTTTAAAAAAGGCAGCAGCAAAAGGAAGTGAAGCTGAGCCAGGGGGCCATCTTCTCTAGATCATAACTGCTTTTTAGATTTACTTCTGGATTCCTGATAGAACTAAATATCCCACTCTCATTCTTTGTCCTTTTTGAAAATCTCAGTCAAAGGGTTCTTGAAGAAAGCTGCTCTGCTCTTAAATGATATAGCAACAGTAAATGCATCAGTAATTTTTTTTAATGTGAACTGTTAAGAGTAGCCAATTTTGTATCTTATCAAATAATGCATTTGAAACAGAAAGAAATAAATCAAAAGAATTCCTAAGAGCAGCTATTTTGTAATAGTGGAAATATTGGTGATAATCAGCTTCTTATCCTTCAAGTTTGAATCATGCAGAAAATAAAAATAACCTAAGGACTATGGACTATGTAGCATAGTCCTCTAGACACTTTATAAATGTAAACTACATGCGTGAGAGTTTGTTCTAAAAGTATTAAACGGCCTTTAAAATATCACATTTTATATGACCCTCTTAATATATTTGGGTAGAAGCATAGTCAGATATGAATAGAAAAACTAGATTACCTACATAATGAACAACATTTCATTTTCCTACTGCCTTAAAGTTCATTTCACATATTGTTTGAGCAATTTATCTGTTCTACGTTTAGGGTATTAATGTTATTTTCAAAAGATAGATGTGCTCTCTATTGACCCTAGTTGAGAAAACTGCATTTGGGAGACAAGTGTTACTCCCTGAATAGTCTGCTTTATATCCCAGATAACCAGCATAGAAAACGTGGGCCACAGAGGTAAAGAGCCCTAGTTCAAAACTTCCTCTACTGAGGAAATGTAACATTTAAACTATTAGCACCCAGATATATTTTCACACCTTAGGTTCAGAGGAAATAGTGCTATTTCATGTTCTGAACCCCTTTTCTAAAGTACCCTTGGTATTACACCCTAGAGAATTATTTGGATCACAAACCATGTTCATTTGCATTTCTTCTTAAGTGATTCTATAAGATACATTTTTTATTCCTTGGTATTTTCTTCAGTTTGTCCTACTGTATCTTTGTGTATAAGAGGGAGTGATTCATTCATCACTCAATAAACATGTATCCTGTAGATCTTAGTGCTCAGACCTCTGGACTCTTTTTGTCCTGATTGAATTAAACTGGAGAGGTTCTTGGTCTTCTGAATCTCAGAACCTGTCTGGATTATCATAGAGTGTCACAGCCAGTTGTGTTTTGTAAAAGGGCTTCGAGAGTTGTGTATGTTGGTTCTTAGACTAATGCTTGTTTTTCAGCCAATTTTGAGCTTGCCCAACTTCAAGAAAAACTGAAGGAGACAGAGGAAGCCATGGAAAAACTAATCAATAGAGTGGGACCTAATGGTGAGAGGTAGGTTTTCATCTATTAGGACTCAGACTATTTTCCATTTAGAGAATCAACTTAAAATTTTGTGTTTCTTTAATATGCAGACCACTTACTTTCATTTTACATGATTAATTTATTTGTCATTTACATAATCTTTCTTAATTAACATTTCCATTTTCATACTGTCAAGCAACCTGTTTTCAAAAGTTTAATGTGGTACAAATTATTGTGAGAGTGAGGAAATTTGTGAGTGAATCCTCCAGGGTGAAATAAATTAGTTTTAGGAAAGACAGTTTTCTGACTGACCAAAAAAATGTTTTATTTTAAGTAAAATCAGATTATTAATACTGTGCTTTCTGAGGCTAAATGAGAGAAGAGAGCAAGTGTCATCACATTAGGCATTTGTGTTTTGTGTTGACTGACTGCCAGCAAAGAATTAGACATGTAAAGTAGGTGTCAAAAGCAAGCACAAGCCTATTAGGATGTCCCACAAGGAAGACTACTCTCCTTACGCTGGTATGATCTGAGAAGGTGATTGCAGGAGGTTGATGAAAGTAGCAACAACTAAGAAAACTCAGATGTTTTAAAGCCAGGGTGAAAAAAAAAAACAATATAAGACTGAGGACAAAGAGGGACTCAGTTTCAGCTAGGTCTTCTGCAAGAATGGAGGGAGAACTTTGGGATGAATGGCAAAATCTCACAGAGGAAGATATACTGAAAGGCCCTTGTACTTTCATGGGCATACTGTGGAGTCTTTGTCCCAGGAAATGCTGCTCATTTTGGCCTCTTGTATTTGCCACTCACTGCTCCCCCCCCCCATGTATGTATGTGTGTGTGGTACTGGGGATTGAACCCATGGCCTCACTCATGCTAGGCAAGTGTTTTACCACTGAACTACATCCCCCCCCCAGCCCCTTTGCCCATTTTTTATGATATTGGTACCCTGTGCCCCTTTCTCTTTTCTCTGGCCCCAGTTTGCCCATCTTTGGCTGGATAGAAGAGTGGGAATTCTTAGATTGTAACTTCCTGGCTTGACATTTCCCTGTAATATCTACACTGTTGTGGAAACGACATTTAGAGGAATGAACTTTGCCTATCTATGTTCAGGAGCCTTGACATTCTTGTGTTCCAGAAAGTAGGGTTACTATCTAGAATGTTCCCTAAAGTAGTACATATATATAAATATATCTGTGTGAGTGTATAATAGTTGATATTTATTGAGTACTTATTAAGGACCATGCCCTCTGATAATTGCTGTATATACGTTATCTAATGTATGACTTTTTATTTGAGTGACTAAACTAATTATACTTATACTTCTCTAGCCTTTTCTGTCTTTATCCTATAGTTTCCACTCAATCTGAGTAGCGAACTACCCAGGTTTTATAGATCCTTGTGCCTCAAAAAAATGTCTGCAGCTGGGCCTGGGCCACTGAAAGACCTAGTCCACACCTAAGGGGTCATGAAAACCATAGATGAATACCTATGGGCAGGGCCCTGCACTTGGGAGATCTAGCCCCTGGGCTTTGGGTAAGAAACCAAATGAAGATATTTTCTTTTCACTGTTAACTCACACTCCCCCAGCTCAAATGAAATGATACACCACCCAACCCATGCATGCCATCTGTTTATAGGCCAAACCAGGACTATAGTATTATAACCCCTATTATATGTCCTTTTTGTGCCAGGATTACTTCTCCATGTTTTATGTTCAGATTCAGGGGAGTTCTCTGTACTGCAGCTGGAGTTTTACCATCTGGTTGTTTCTGGGGCCACGGGTCTTAGCTCAGATTGCTGTACTCATAAGATGCTGACATGTGGACTCTTTGAGAACATATTTATTTGTTCTGCCTGCAACATGGCAAGGATTATGTACAAAATTTTTCATACTACTTCTCAGGAACTGGAGGGGCAGGTCTTCTTCCATGAAAGAGAAAGAGATCATAACTCTTGACTTCCCAAATCTCTCATTTTCCAGTCCATAAGCTGTGACTTTCTCTTTGACACTCCATAATCCAACACCCTTTATCCTTACAGGTAGACCTTTTGGGATTTCTACACTCAAAACTGTAAGGACTAGACACCCCCTGTTTCTTCATTGCTTTCCTTTTTATACTTATAGTTTATATCTTTTCCCTCAGCTTCTGTGGCATTTGTTCTTTTACAAATCTATGCTTCTATGATGATTAGAGAAGCCAAAAATACTCCAGTATTATTTCTACCAGATTAGGATTTTATTACATCTCCAAACCTTTGAAGGTCAAGGAGATAATTTAAGACAAGACATTTCACTTACAGCTTCCTAAGTCCCTTTATGTAATATTCATTTATAATTGTGAAATGCTAGCTTGAAATTAGAAAAATATGCAGTTCCTGAAAGTCTGTCTTATATATGCTTATGTAAGAATAGAAATATGGGAAAGGTTTTTAATATTGTCTAATAAAACTTTAGATACTTTTCACCTGTGAGTGGTGTAAATCTCTTTAATGAAACCTCCGGAAGCTCATTGTTATGCCATGTTATGTCTGATAGTAAACATAGCATCTAGCTCAAGGACACAGAATAAGGAAAGGATCTAGGAACCAGAAGTGAGGTATACTCATCTGTCCTTATGATCAGCAAAATTCCCTTCCCAGAGCAACATGTGCAGTTGTGATGATTTCCCTGATCGAAGCCTGGCGTGGCTGAGGGGAGCAGTGAGGGAGCCACTTCTAGTAGCAAAGAGCCCTTACAGGCATATTGAGGGTGTGTTGAGACTTGCTGGTAGAGTTCTAGCAGGGATTGCTAGAATGTAAACTCTTTGAGGTCAGTTTTGGTCATTGTGTTCACATAGTAAGTACTAAGTAAATACTTGTTGAATAAGAATAAATACTTTTGATTTAAGCTTTGTGCATTATATCATGCACATGGTAGAAGAAAAAAGACCATTTCCTGTTGAGATTCTTTTTTTTAGTTTCTTACATGAATATTCAGAGCCCTACTGGACATATCTCATTGATATCTACTGTAAGCCTCATGAAAAGATGAATGTCTCTTGAATGAATGACTGTCCAAAGTGGAATTTATTGTCCACCTGAAGCTAAACATACTCTATCTTTAATACTCCAATTTCAGCAGATGGCTCTACTACCCACTTGGTTGCCCACAGCACATATTACATACCATTCTTGAGCCACTTTTTCCTTCACATCTCATATCTCGTCAATCACCATGACTTGCCATTTCCCCTTAGTTGATAAATCAGTCTCTCTGCAAAAGACTATAAACTCTATGATAGGGATTATCCTTCTTAGTTCTAGATCCTAGCACAAACCTATTATAAACTCTAATAAGGTATTAGTTGAAATGGGAGAAGGAATGAGTGAATAGCTTTTTGACAGGCCAGACCTATCTCATGTAGTTTCTTTTTTTCAAATTTTGCATATCTTCAATTCACTTCCTGCTTTCCAAACACATACATTATATATTTTGTTTTAGTCCTTCAGTAGATCCCTTTTGATCTTACAAAGTACAGAATCTTTGTTAATATGACCTTTGTTATTCATGAGTAACCTGGCCTTGCATACCTCTATTGCTTTATCTTTCTCCATCACTCTCTCTCTCTCTGTGGTCCAGCCATACTGACACTTGAATTCCTCTACAATACCTGCATACTTTTGTTTTTAGGACTTGGTATGTACTTTTTCCTTTGCCTGACATGTTTTCCCCATCTCCACCACCCACTTATTTTGACTCTTGATTGTCTTATAGGTCTCAACATAGACATCATTTTCTCTGAGAGTCCTTCCTGGAACCCACAGAACTTGGCTAGGTGTTCCTCCCATGTGCTTCTACACCACTTGGGCTTCCCGGGTATTGTATACATCATATTAATTTTTGATCTTTGGTTAACTTTTCTGTCTTCCTTAATGCCCTGTAACCTTCTTGAGGGCAGAGCATTTTTTTTTTTTTTTTTTTTTGCGGTACTGGGGATTGAACTCAGGGGCATTCTACCTCCGAGCTATACCCCCAGCCCTATTTTTTTATTCTTTATTTTGAAACCAGGTCTCACTAAGTTCCGGAATGCCTCACTAGATAGCTGAGGCTGACCGCGAACCCAGATCCTCTGGTCTCAGCCTCCCGAATGCTGGGATTACAAGCGTGCGCCACCACGCCCGGCTTGAGGGCAGAGCATTTTTAATGTCCAAAATTGTATTCCATGTGCTGGCATAGTCCAGTGTCAGCACATCTTGAAAAAATGAAAAAGAAAGGTAGATCTAGATAAAGGACTTTAAAGCAGGAAGATTTTAGCAATGATAGTATCTTCTTTGGAACCTCTTTCATCTTCTCTACATAGCCCCTTATGGTTATTAATGGCAGATACTATTTTCTCTGTAAAGAACTATATCTAAGAGAAGCAAAGTGTGCTTGAAGAATGTGTATTAGCTATTATAACAAATTGCCACAAACCTAATAACTTAAAACAATACAAATACATATAGTTCTGTAGGTTAGAAGTCCTATCCTCAGTGAAAAATATTGGCAGGACTGTTGTCCCTTTTCAAGGCTTTGTGGCAGAATCTGTTTCCTTGCCGTTTTCAATTTCTAGAACTTTTCACAGTCTTTGGCTCATGGCTCCCGTCCTCCATCTTTAGAGTCAGCAACAGTGGGTTGAGATCTCACACTATTATTCTAACCTCTTCTGCCTAGCTCTTCCTCTTTTAAGTACTTTTGTGATTACATTATAACTTCTCAGGCAATCCAAGTTAATCTCTCTATTATAATGCCAGATGATTAGCAACTGAAATTCCATCTACAACCTCAGTCCTCCGTATATGTAAGGTAACATATTAATAGATTCCAAGAATGAGGACCTGGACACCTTTTGGGGGTGGTGGTGAAAGGGATCTTATTCTGCTTTCCACAGAGGTCTTATGGAAAAGGGAGAATTTGAATAAGCCTTACAGTGTGGAAGGGTTTCCCAAGGCAGAGTTTAGGAAAAGAATGCTTCAGAGAGAGGGAGAGGGCAGCACAAACAGAAAACAAGGCAAGAGAGTCAGGCCAGTTTCCGGAATAGCAAGTGGCCCTAAGCAACTGGGGTGGTATGTTCTAGGGATGAGATAAATGCATGGAGAGGTAGGTAATGGGAGAAAGACTAAAAAATAAGCTGCAGTCATGCCCAAAGGCCCTGAATGGTATGCTGAGAAGTTTGGAATTTATTGTATTTATAGTGGGGTGCCTCTGAAGGCTTTTGAAGAGAAATGTCATGATAGTATATACTTATTAAAAAAAATCACTCTTAAACATAGAGTATATGGTACCTTGCCTAGACATGGAAAAAGGGGAACTGTGCACTATGTATTGAGAGGGGGATGTGGAAATGAGATAGGATAAAAGAAATTGGTAGAAAGGATACAAGCAGGAAAGAAAAGGGGACTGTAGCTTTAAATCTAAAAACTCCATGATCACCATCCCATTTACTCTGAAGGCCTGTTTTCCTCCAATCCTGAATTCTTAAAAGATCCAGTAAATCTTGGAGCACTGTAAATCCAGTTAATTGGTGTCTATAAATTTTTTTAGCTTGCAGAATATATTTTAGATTGATAAGACAAGTCTAGAAAAAGACATTATTGAAAGCCCAATGATATGAGTACAACCTAAGTGATGTCCATTAACCAGATCATGTCAGCCTGAAGATGCTGAGAAGAACCAGAACATCATTGCCTGCTCTGAGCTCCATAATCAAAGGAATCAAGACCTCTCCCCATGCTCACCATTTGCCCACCCAGTTGCTCACGATTTATAAAGTTTCCTATATAAGAAGAGCCATGTTCCCCCAGAAGGCCTCTCTTTCCGTCTCTCAGTTGCTCTCCCTCACTGTGGAAATGGCCCACATTCTCACTTGAGTATGTATTTCTTGCTTCCCTAAATAAACCTGTTTGTAGCTGTACTATTTTCTTGGAAATTCTTTTCCAACCTATGTCTGTGCCATGACAGAGTGGTAACATGCTAGAAAGTTATTTAAAAAGTTTTAGCAAAAGGTCATAAATAGGCCAATGAGAATAGAAAAGGGCCAAAGTAAGGAGATTTCATGGAAGAAAAGAAAATCAAAGGCTCTATCAGGATTCCCTGTTGTAAGCAGCTAGTACTGGCTAGCAAAAATTTGGAGAGGAGAAGAGAGGGCAGAATTTATTGGAAGAATATGAGGAGATTCATTTAAAAAAGCAAAGGAATAACTAAACATCCAGGTTTTAGGAAGGGTGGTAACCAGAGCAGCTCTGGGAATTTAGGGAGCAGGAACAAAGGAGCAGTCTCTTCAAAAACTAGCTACCAGGATAAATTAATATCATAAGTATTCAGTTTAGACTTTACTGTGTTCAACATCTAATTTTGGGGAAAAGTACAGTTGGTCCACTTTGGTCTTGGATCTATTACCAAATCAATTACTGTAGCCAAGAGAATGGAATGGGATGAATAGCTATGTGGCCACCTTCAAAGGAGAGGTAAGGGAGCTGGCACAGTGGTACATGCCTGTAATCCCAGTACTTGAGAGGCTGAGATGGGAGGATCACAAGCTTGAGCCAGCATCAGCAAATTAGTGAGACCCTGTTTCCAAATAAAAAATAAAATAGCGCTAGGGGTGCATCCCAGAGATAGAATGTTCCTGGTTCAATCCCCAGCACCACAAGAGAAAGGGACGGAGGGAGGGAAGGAAGAAAGGAAGGGAAGGAAGGAGAGAGGGAAAAAGAGAGGGAGAAGGAGGGAAGGAGGAAGGATGGGGAAAAGAAAGAATAGAGGACAGGAAAGGAGAGTAGAGGAGAGAAGTAGAAGAGGTAAGGGGTTGAATGACTTTACCTTTGCACTGTAAATGAAAGAGGGGTTGGATCTCCAAAGGAAAACTACTAAGTAAGTAAGAGCAATGAAGGAGAAGAAAGACATGAAGATGAGTTGAATATTTTCAGCATTTACTGGAAGGAATATTATGGCATTACCCAAAATAAAACACAGAAGATAAAGAAAATAAGACTTAGAGATAGGGAACTCAATGAGTTCAGCTTTTAATATGATTGAGATGCCATCAAAACATCCAGGTGTAATATATACAACAACAATAGGAAATTTGAGTCCTGAAGTCAGAACAGAGGACTCGGGTTTGGAAGTTATTTGCTAGAGGTGAGATGAAGGCCATGGGGAAAGATGAGGTCACTAAATCCCAGACACCCATCATACTCTACTATAGTAGCCTGTAGTCTTCTGATGCTGATATCTGTCCTAACCATGAATAGTGTTGTTGGAATATTTTCATTCTCTCTGTACTTGATTTTGGTTTTAGAATTTGATGACTCCTCTGGTTAAAATTCCTGTGATATTTTCCATCTGTGGCCTTCTGTTTTTTCAATATTTTGGAATCTGCCATATTCAACCCCTTCTTACCTGCCTATTCATGTAGTTGCTTGTGATCCTGGGCCAGGTAGACCCTGGTTTTGAGTGGGTGAATTTAAGGTTAATTTAAGGCTTTTTATATGAGAAGGCTTCCAAGTGGAGATGCCCAGAAGATAATGTGAAATGTAAAGACTAAAGGACATCTTCTGTGTAGAGGTGATGGTTTAATCTTTGATTCTGGGATAGTTTCTCAAGGCCATGACTATAAGAATGGAGAAATGAAAGTATTAAGTTTGAGCCTGTAGGGAAACCATGTTTTTAGGGGGTTAGAGAAGGAAAGTGAGCCAGGATATTAGAGTTATCAGGAATGGTTAAAGAAGTGAGAGGAATACAAAACATTTCATTGGCTAAGGGAGGGGGAAGTGTCAAGGAGAATGATGGTTCACCGTGTAGAAAAGTCTCTCTCACACACACACACCAAAAAAAAAAAAAAAAGAACAAACAAAAAAAAAATAATTTTTGTAAGTTTTGGTTAAATGATGGGATTGAAGCCAGATTTCAGGGAGTTGGAAAACAGATGGTGGGGAAATGGGAATGATCAAACTAACAGATAATTATTAAGCACTTAAAATGATTGTGGCACTGTGCCTATGCTGTTGTGAACATATTTTCACTGCCCTCTTAAGAGTTTCAAATCAGTTTAAGACATAAGGAATCCATGAAAATGTCCATTGCAATAAATTCAGAAAATGTAATAAAGTGGACCATGCTTAATTACTTAATGCATTTAATGGCAATATGAGTACACCTGTTGAGATTTTTTTTTTTTTTTTTTTTTTTTTTTTTTTGGTTCTGAGAATTGAACCCAGGGGTATTCAAGCTCTGAGCTACACCCCCAGCTCTTCTTTTCTTTCTTTTTTTTTTTCCAAGGTACTGGGGATTGAACCCAGGGGCATTCTACCTCTGAGCTACACCCCCAGCCCTATTTTTTATTCTTTATTTTGAAACAGGGTTGCGGAGTGCCTTACTAGGTAACTGAGGCTGGCTGTGAACCCGGATCCTCCGGTCTCAGCCTCCCAACCTTATTTTATTTTCAAACAGGGTCTTGCTAGCTTTTTGAGAGTCTCACTACTTGCTGAGACTGTCCTTGGACCTGTAATCTTCCTGTTTCAGTCTCCCAAGTACTGGGATTACAGGTGTGTGCCACTATACTTGGCTCACCTTTTCAGATTTAAGAGAGGATGCTTAAGTTTAGAATTTTGTCTATTCCTGCTTCCCTGAACCTACCCATCTTTTTTTTTTTAAGGGCTTCCAATTTCCTATGAGTATGGAAGCAGAAAATCAAGATTGTTTTATTCAATAAGTATCAGAGTTCCCTGCATACAGTCCAGAGAAGTAGCCTGTGAAGCCTGCAGGCCAGAGCTTTGTGATAAGAATTCTCCCAGTGGATTGTTTCGACAGTAAGAGTTAGAAGTTACGGGGGCACAGGCATGGTTGTGGTAAGTCAGGACCCCTATAGTGATGGGAAATGGTGTGGTTAGGCTTCTTTACTTCATGGCCCTGAAGCCGTTTTGTATGAAGGAAGTGGAGCACATGGTGTTTTGTTTTCCTCCCACTGAGGTCGGTGGAAATGTCACACCTTCATTTTTCTCAGTTATCATCTTACTATCGAATGGGGGGAGAAACACTTTTTTTTTCCCCAGTGATTAATCATTAAGGCTAAATTTCGTTAGGCTGACCATAAAGAAGGAAGGCAGGTCCAGACCTGGCTGGTGAGGTGCATGAAAGACTCTTCCATAAGGTTACGTTAACTTGGAATGTTTTGGGTTTCAAGGAGAGAATGAGTAGCCTCTGTTAAATCCTGCCACTGGATAAAACTGACCTCAAAGAAGATAGGTTTCTGCCTTCTAAGCAGGGCATTACCTGTCTGTCTGTGTGAGGCAGTGCCTTTTTCTCAAAGAAACTAATAATACTATTATCCTCGAGCCTTGTGTTATTTTCACAGACATTTGTTCAGAGTCGCACAGCTAAGATAGGATTCAAACCAGGCTTCCTAAACTGTAAAATCTGAGCACTGTGCTTTAAGAGTTGCACAGAAGTGCTGGGTTTGTGGTTCAGTGGTAGAGCACTTACCTAATCATGCCTGAGGCCCTGGTTTTGATCACCAGCAACACAAAGAATTGCACAGAATGTAGGGGATTCATTTTGGTTATAGTACTAGCACTATGAATACATATGTAATTTTTCTTCTATAGACCTCAGTTTCCCCAATTTCTCTGGTTTAGATAATTGGATTTTCAGAATTATCCAGCTCTGAAATTTTAGAATCTATCTTTAACCTTGTACACTTGTTATACATACATATACATACTTATACATATTATACATATTCTAGTAGCATATTTTCCCTTGGCTGAGGCTAATGACCTATAGCATTTTCCTTTGATGACTTTGCTTCAGAGAAAAGTGTTTTGGAGTAAATGGAGTAAATGTGAGAGTAACAGTGAAATTGCAAGGAGATTAAGGAATCAGGGTGGTGAGGTATACTGAAAGAACATGAATTCTAAGAGTTGAGGCATCTGGGTCTTGTCTCAGTGTTGACAATAACTCATGTGGCCCTTGAGCAGTCACTTCATCCATTATGGGCGGCCTTAGTTTTTCCACTTATAAAATAAAAATGTTGAACTAACATCTCTAGTTCCCAGCTATGCAGTTCCAGGATAAATTCCTAGAATAATTATCTGCTGCTATTAGGTTTCCTATTCTAGGATCCAGACAGATCATAGTGATGTTTCTGTCCATTGCCTAGGAGTATTTACCACTAATTGGCTGGATTGTCTGATATTTCTAAGCAGAGCACAGACTGTGACTTCTGACCAAGAGAAACGATTGCTGCATCAACTCCGAGAAATTACCAGGGTCATGAAAGAAGGAAAGTTCATTGACAGACCCTCTCCAGAAAAAGAAGCTGAGGAAGCCCCTTACATGGAGGACTGGGAAGGTAAAAAAGTGTCTTTTCATTTCATCATTTAGCTCTCTTTCCAGAAAAGAGATCTTAAAAATTTTTTTGAAAGTCAGTTTTATTACTGAGGTATAATATATATAATGATTTTTACTAATTTTGAATATACAGTTGGGTGAGTTTTGATAAATATATACAGTTGTGTAATCAGACCACAATCTTGGTATAGGACTTGCTCATCACCCCCAGAAAGTCTCTTCTTCCCACCTCTGTAATTTCTGTCCCTGTAATTTTTCTTTTGTATATATAAATGGGTCATATTGCATATGCTCTTTGGTTTATGGTTTCTTTGACTTAGCATAATACTTTTTAGATTAGTGTGTGTTGTTGAGTATATCTATTGTTCTTTTTTATGAATGACAATTTTATTTTTCATATATAAAGTCTGATGAAAAACCATTATTGGTCCCATTAAAGAAACAAAATTATCTTTTTTTTTGCGGTACTGGGGGTTGAACTCAGAGGCATTCTACCTCCGAGCTATACCCCCAGCCCTATTTTTTATTCTTTATTTTGAAACCGAGTCTCACTAAGTTGCGGAGTGCCTCACTAGGTAGCTGAGGCTGGCCGCGAACCCGGATCCTCCGGTCTCAGCCTCCCGAATGCTGGGATTACAAGCATGCGCCACCACACCCGGCTCAAAATTATCTTATTTGCAGGAAAATCGATGGAAACTGGAGAATATTATGCTAAGTGAGATCAGCTAGTCTCAAAGTCAAGGGTCCTATTTTTTCTCTCATATGTGGGAGCTAGAACAAAAATAGGAAGCAAAAGGGACACCAGTCACATGAGGAGAGAAAACAGTAAAATAGTGGAAGGGGGTTGGGGGAGGGAAGTGGGGAGGGGAGTACCAAGGATTGAGGAAGGGAACAGTTGATGTAACATTACATCCATACAAGGGTTCACTACTAGTCTCACTAACATGTATGGGAGGGAGGAAGGGCAAGGGGAGTAGATTTATAGAGGGAAATATACCAAGTGTATGTATGTCTGTTTCACTTTGAATCTATGATGTATAATTACATTTCACCCATAAAAGTATAAAAAAAGTAAACCCCGGGGGGGGGGGAATCCAAAATTTAGATTGAAAAGAATAACTGTATTTACTCATTAAATGCTATTTAAGTTTTTGAAGACACAACTTTAAAACATCTAGTATGCTTGTTTAATTTCAGTACAGTGGATTTGTGATCAAAGTATACATGTTATCACCCATCAAAACTAGATTAAAAATTTCCATAGCCATCATCATCATTATCTTCATGTTTTCTTTTCAATGCATTTAATGATTCATTGGCAGTATTTTGTGATGATACCATATTAGTGGTAATAAGAATGGTCTTGGACCCCAATTAATGATGGGTTAGTCAGAACATTCTGAACTGCTGATGTTGCAGAAATTTATGCTTTTATAATAGCGGATTGTTAAGCAAGCATCTATACTATAAATATTTTCCCTATGAAACATTGGAGTCTCTACTTTTGTTGAAACAGACACAGTTTGCGGGAGTTGGTGTGTCTAGTGTGGAAGTACTTGGTCTGCTAGTAACTGAACCAACACTTAATCGTGGATGTAGATGCCTTTTTTGTTTGTTTGTTGTTTTTTCTTTTTTGTAAAGACTTGAGCCTAAACTTGGGAGCTCTTAAGCAGTATCTATCAGATGGCAGTCTGTGATCTGAATGTGGCTTTATCAATGGCAAAGGGGTCTGATTTCTTTGCCTTTCAATACCTAATAAAAAATCTTTTGGGGAGGAGAGGTAAGAGACTGGTCAGTGTGACACTGGATTGCTAATGGCACATCATCTGCATCGACAGTGGCTCTCTTAACATAGCTTGAATAAATCTTACATCACCTAGCATTGTGGTCACATATTGGAAAGCAACCCAACATCTGACTTGTAACCCTTGGCTCATATTCTGTAATCCCCTTATCCTTCTGGATGTGTGCCATCATATATGCATCTATTGGCATGCTCTTGGGAAAAGCCATCTCACCCAGACTCTGTGATATCTGGTGATCAAACCTCTTGAGATAAATCACTCACATTAGTGTGTTTCAGCTCTAATCTTGATGCTTTGCCTGGTTTTTCTAACTTCTGATGTACCAGTGCAGGAGGTCACAAGCAACATTGTCCTCACTGCAACAGCTTTGAGTGCCTCAGCTCACATGCCCTGTGTACTACAGGGCTCCAGTTCTTTGTTGTTGTTTTTGTTGCTGCTGAGTAATATTCTGTTATGTGGATATACCATAATTTGTTTATGCATTCTCCAGTTGAGAATCACTTGGGTTGTTTCTGACTTCAAACTTAGGAATCTAGCTGTTAAAAAGTTTTACATACAAAGCTTTGTTTGGACATACATTGGTATTTCTTTGGGGGGTATATATGTAGAAGTGAAATTACCAGAGTTTACAGTATGGTATATTTAGCGTCATTAGAAACTGTCAAATTGCAAGCCAGGCGTGGTGGCACACGCTTGTAATCCCAGTACTTGGGAGGCTGAGACCGGAGGATCCGGGTTCATGGCCAGCCTCAGCTACTTAGTGAGGCACTCTGCAACTTAGTGAGACCCTGTTTCAAAATAAAGAATAAAAAATGGGGCTGGGGGTGTATCTTGGAAGTAGAATGCCCCTGGGTTCAATCCCCAGTATCGTAAAAAAAAAAAAATAGTTTCTCCTAATTTGTAGCTTCCCTTTTTATTTTCTTAACATTTTTAAAGAGCAGACGTTTTTAATTTTGATGAATCCAATTTATTTTTATTTTATAATTCAGACCCTACCACACGTTGCCTGGCTTCCCAGGTCTTCCTTTGAAATCTGGGGGAAAGAGCTGGGCATGATGGCACATGCTTGTAATCCCAGTACTTGGAAGGCTGAGACAGAAAGATAGCAGGTTTGCAGCCAGCTTCAGCTACCCAAAGGCTGTCCGCAACTTACTGAGACAGTTTTTCAAATTTTGACTTAACGGAAGGTGATGGGGGGGGCACCCTAATGAACATGATGTACTTTCATGAACACATCAAAGTCAATCACTAAACTGAACCTGAGAAGGAGGGAGGAGGAGGGAGTGGGGCGGGAATTGGGGAAGGGTTAAATGAGAAATGTGTGCATGTATGCCTTTACCTATACTAGCTTGTACCTAACAAAGATATGTGATTACAATGCACCAATCAAAAAAAGGATTTGTTAAAGTTACACCAGGAGATTTTTGATCTATGCAATGCAGAGCCCATTTCTATTAATCTGGCAGAAACAGCTAGACATTTGTAGATCGGCTTCAAGCCTTGGTCACTGCCTGGGCCTCGTTTACTTCCTTGCTGGGAGGAGTTATCGTAGCAACAGCAATAGTCATTCTAGGCTTATGCATTCTACCACTCGTTATACGCCTTGTGATCAATGCCTTTGTTAGTATATGAGCAGATTTACATGGAATAAAACTGCAAGTACTGCCTCGCACAGGGCCTGGTAGTCAATGATGAGTTCGATTTTCTCAAGGCAATATCAACCTAAGACAGGGCTCGTTGAATGACTCATCGAGACCCCATGATGGGAAGATTATGCACCTGGTAGGAAATGACCTAAGAGAGGCACAGTCCTTCATGCATTTTAAAATAAAAATGGGGGAGTTGTGTGAGCCCAGCTTGGCCCATTGCCTCCTGGCAGTTGCTATCTGCATATATGAGTAATTATACTGATTATTCTGCTATGGCTACTTTGGTGTCTCAAAATCTGGTGATTGCTCCTAGGATGCGTAGATGAAAGACCCTCCTATTTCTTAGAAAGTAAATTTATGACTCTAAAGGTTTATGGTTTTATGATTCTAGAAAGTTTGCTTGACCAGGCTATGTTAAGAATGTGGGCTATACGTGGAAAATGAAGAAGTGGTGCTAATTGTGCTCTGACAGTGATTGATATGTCATAAATGTATACGTAACCCTGTTGTACTCAAGAAATGTATAAAAATTCGTGCTGAATAATAAAAATTTTTAAAAAAGAATAAAAAATAGGACTGGGGATCCACTTGGAGGTGGATGCTCCTGGGTTCAATCCCTAGGACCTCAAAAAAAATCTGGGGGGAGGACTCCATTGACCCCTTTTCTTCCAGCAAAGCCAGCATTATGTGAGTTCCCAAATGGACCAACAGCAGGAAAGGTAGTTACCCCCTTTTCAAATCACTGCTGCTGGCCCTGCATCAATCATGGTTGCTGCTGGGTTTGTCTCAATCCTGGCTGCCATTGGGTCTGTCTTAATCCTGGTTGTCTCCAGGCTCTTTCCAATCATGGCCACCACCCGGGCCCTTACTTCTGTATTTCTGTACTTGGGCTTGAACTGACCCAGCCACTTTCCTTTCTTTGTTCCTATGCAAAACAGTCAACCTCCCTTCAACCATCTTACTTTCTTTCACAGCATCATCTCTCTGGGCCCCAGCTTTACCATGCCTTTCTGGCCAAACCGAAAATCTGTAAGGTCTCTCTGCTTTGCTTTCTGCTTCTGAAATTCACTGTACAATTGGCTGAGTGTAGACACTAGTATCCATAATGGACACTTTACTGTTTTGAGATTTCCTCTGCCAGCTGAATCAGTCTATTATCTTTAAATTCAGCCCCAAACAAGGTTTCAGGATATGGGCAAAGTGCTGATAAGTTCTTTGCCAGAATGTAACACCAGGTGGCCTTCTCCTCTGTTTTCCTATGTGTCCCCTTTGCCCTCCAAAATCTCCTGACACTGTTTCTGCTGTCTGCTCTTCTATCAGTGTTCTGGCTCTTCCAACTTCCTTTCACAAATGAGTTCCAAAGACTCACCAAAAAACAAAAACAAAAACATGGTCAGACTTAGATATAGCAGTGACCCTACTTTTCTGGTCCAATTTCTGTCTTCATGAACATTCTCACTGACCATACAATTTAGAAGAAGGAAGATTTATTTGCTCACAGTTTTTGGAAATTTTAGGATTTTGTTCATATGAGGCTGGGGTTTGCAGAACTCAGGGCATGTGGTAGGAAGCAAAGAGTGAGAGAGTAAGGGCTCTGCTCTCATATCACAGAGGCCAGAGACAAGCGAGAGGATTCAGTCAAAAGCACAATCCTGAGGCCATAATTCCAGAGACTGCCTTCTCCAGCACACCCACCTGCCTGGGTCACCACCCAGCAAATCCATTGATAAGAAGACAACTCTTACTACTTAATTACTTCAGCTTGGAACATTGATACATGAAATCTTCAGGGGACATTCTATATCTGTAACATAGATGCCTAAATTGTTACTTTTAATAGTTTTGTCTTTTAACCTTTATTCTAAAGATACGTGATTTATACAATGTAAGCAATATTAGAGTATTCTGAATTTGTGTACTTTTTAAAAAATTTTTTTGGTGGTACTGAGGATTCAACCCAGGGGAATTCTACCTCTGAGCTACACCCAAACCCTTTTTATTTTTTGTTTTGACAAAGGGTCTTGTTAAGGTTGCTAAGAGTCTCGCTATGTTGCTGAGGCTGTCCTTGAACCTGCAATCCTCCTGTCTCAACCTCCCAAGTACTGGGATTATAGGCATGTACCACCACACCCAGCTGTATACTTTCTTTTAATAATTAATTTCATACTTTTTGTAATATTTTCAATGTAACTCATTAGCATTATTTCCTGTCATCTTATTAAACACCTATACCATCTAGGTTTGTCTAAATATACTCTGATGTTTTCACAATGATAAAATCCCCAAACAATATATTTCTCAGACCATATCCCCGTCATTAAGCAACACATGACTGTTTTGAAGTGTCAGGTAGCTTGTGTATCTCTCTTTCTTTAGAGTTCGTTACTGGTGCTTTATTTTATTGATTTGGTGTTGACATGTTTCCCTGATTGTTCTTGATTCTCATATTTGTATGTTGGTCTGCACATTTGAAAACTCAGGGACTTATTCTTTTTGCACTGGGCCTAACCATTCAGCTGGATCTAACCAGTCAGCTCATTTAGAGACCCTAGGCAGGCTATTTGGCACGATCCACAGGCGGGCTTGCTGCTATAGTCCTTAGGCGGGCTGGTTTAGTGTCGAGTCTGGGGTTGGGCCTAGAGCCTGGATACCCAGGGGTGGACTTGTTGATTGAATCTCCAGGGGTGGGCCTAGAGCCTGGGTTTGCAGGGGTAGGCCTGGAGCCTCTATCTGTGGAGGGCTGGCCTGAAACCTAGGTCTAAAAGGGCTGATCTAGGACTAGCATGATACTGAGTCTGCAGAGACTAGCTAGGTACAAGGCTGGGCCTGGTGCCAGGTCGCAGTGTGATGGGCCTGGGGCCTGCAGCCTGAGCCTCCAGGGTCTAGTTTGGTTCTGGGGTAGTTTTGGAGCCTGAATCTATAGGGGTAGGCCTGGAATCAAGATCCATGTGGATAGACTTAGGTCCTGGGACTCTGGGTGCTAACCTAGAACCTCGGTCCACAGAGGCCATTCTGGAGTCTGTTGCTGGGGTGGCCAGCACAGCACTAGGATCTACTGGGATGGGCCTGGACCCTAAGTCTTCTGGGTTGTGGAAATGCAGGGACCAGTCTGAAGAGTGACTCTTACAGGGACTGGCTTATAGGCCAATTGGGTAGGCCTAGAGCCTATCTTCAGGTGCCAGCCTAGTGCCTGATGCCAGGGGTGCCTTCCTGGTGCTGTGGCAGATGTGAAGCCTGCAGCTGGGTCTGACAACCTGGGTCTTGTCTGTCTGTAACTCAGGGCCACAGGGACTGACCTGGTGCCATGTGGGCCTAGAGCAAATGTCTATAAGGGCCAGTCCAGAGGTTAGATATGCCAGGTGTAGGCACAATAACTAGGACTGTGGGGCTTACTTGGGACCTGCTGCTGGGTGGGCATGAAGCCTGTGTTATGGGGGCTAACCTGGTGCCCAGAGTGGGATGGAGCCTGGGGCAGTTGGACTGGGCCTGGAACCTGAGTCTTCCCTCCTAAACCAAAGCAGATAGTCATGGGAATTCAAAGGTAAACTTTACCTGTGGTGTAGGCTGAAGGTGGCAAGGACATGCCAGCAAACAGACTTCTCTTAAGCACTTTGTGGCTGAGACCTAACTAGCAAACAGACTTCCCTAGTCCCTGCCCTTGACCAAAGAGGTGGTTAAGGCACTGGCTTGCTATCTTGGTACATTTTCTGTTGCTATAACTTAATACCATAGACTGGATAATTTATAAAGGAAAGAGGTTTATTTAGCTCCTGGTTCTGGGAGCCCAAGATCATGATGTTAGCATCTGGTTTGTATCTGGTGAGGGCCTTCTTGCTGGATCATGATATAGTGGAGAGGGCATCATGTGGCAAGATAGAGCAAGCTTGCTTACTTGAGTTCTTCCTTTTCTTATAAAGCCACTAATGACGCTATGGGGACCTACCCTGATGACCATACTCATCTAGTCCTAATTACTTCCTAAAAGCCTCTGTTCTAAATACCATTAGTACATGATTTTGAGGATTGACTTTCAACACGAGTGTTGGATGGGGCAAACACCCAAACCACTGCTGTGGTTGAACCTATTTCACCTAGCATTCTGTCCACAGTAAGCCAGTCCTGGGAATAAAGACTGCATTGGCAGGACACTCACCCTGCTCTCAGTGCTGGTGAAAGTGTGATAAGATGGACAGCTTTACATTACTGGTAGGATTGAATTTTTATATCACTTTTCTGGAAAGTAATTTGGCAGAGTATAAAATAGACTTTCAAAATGTCTATTCTCTTTGGTCTAGTTTTCATATTTATAGAAGTCTATCTTAAAGAATTAGGGAAGTGATCATGGATTTATATTCAGAGCTCCTAACTGCGACATTACTTAGGGGAAAGTTGGAAAGACATTCTGTCTGAATGTCTTTCATAGGAATGGTAAGTCCTACTGGTTATATAGCTAAACAGTGGAATATTTTGAGCCAACTGTCAAATGCCTAATGACATAGAAATATGCTCATGAAACAATGTTGAATGAAAAAAAAATCAGAACACAGCATTTCATATGCAGTATGATCCTTTATTTTAAAAAGGAAAATGTATGTTTATATATAGTAAAAAGGCCAGAGGTAAATGTAGCAAATTATCAGTGGTGGGATTCTGGGTGATTTGTGTTTTCTTTTTTAAACCTATTTTTTTCAAATTTTCTGCATAAAAACCAATAAATGCTGTAAAAATGTCTTCATATACCCTATGCTACATATACCAAAAAAGATTGCTATTTTTTTCCCACTATTGGTAGGAAAAAGGTGGTTTATGTTAGAGTTGAATTTGCCAGTTATCATAATGTGCAAATGGGTTTTGAATTCTCTAGCTTTTCACATTGTGTAGTGAGCATGGCCACTGTTGCCAGCACCGGCATATGAGCTCCAGCACAGCCCATCTGCTGCTCAAGCTCGGCTTGGCTGACACAGATTTATTTCATTTCATTCCTTAATTTGGCAACATTTTCTCTTTTCTCATTATCATAGCTGGGATTCAGCACCAGTGTTACTCATTTTGTTTACCAGTTTGTTTTTTTCTTTTCTTCCATTTTGTGAGGACGAAGAAGTCAACAATGGGAATTCTGTCTTCTGAAAATGCTGTGCTTGTCCTGAGGGATCTTGGGCATGTCTTGCTAAAGTGCTTTCTGTTTCTGACACTTGCAAGCCATTTCAATTGTTTCGATAAGCAGAAAGCTTCATGGTGTATTTTTCAAGAGCTTAGTGTCCACCTCCCCCCAGAAGATTTGGAAATGAATCCAAATAGAAATTATAAACATTAGCCTTAAGCTAAGCTCTCTCCATCTGGCATTTGGTGCATTTTTTAAACTGAAGGCTCATGTTATTTGTTTAATCTTCATCAATACTGCAAAAGCACGTGGGGTGAGACTTAACTGCCCCAAACACCCTACACTGAGAAGGGATTTTCCTCCGAATTGGTTTGTATTTCAAAGAGCATAGGGATAGTCATCCAGATTGCTAGGAATTTGCTCAAGTGAAACTTTAGAACCATTAGAATCATCTTAGAGATTTCTTGAATGCATTGTTAGGATAGAATGGCTGTTGTTTGAGAATCTCTTTGAGCCTGATGCCTTATTTTTTGAAGAGATGTTGTTTGTAAGACTGCTACTTTTCTCTCTAGGTTACCCTGAAGAGACGTATCCAATTTATGACCTTTCAGACTGTATCAAACATAGACAAGAAACAATCCTGGTGGATTACCCTGATCCAAAAGAGCCCTCTGCTGAAGAAATAGCTGAAAGAATGGGAGTGATGCAAGAGGAAGAATCAGACCATTTGGGCTGGGAAGGTCTGCCCACTGTCCCCAGAGACCAGAAGGATAATTCGGTTACCTTGTGTGACCCAAAGCCAGAAACATGCTCCTGCTGTTTTCATGAAGAAGACCCTGCTGTCTTGGCAGAGAATGCTGGATTCAGTGCAGATAGCTACAGCGAGCAAGAGGAAACCACCAAAGATGACTGGCCCCAAGGCTATGGAGATGAAGGGTTGGGCATCAATGCTGATAAAGCATTTACAGGTGGCATGTTGAGGAAGCGTAACCCTCAGGGTTTAGAATGAAAACAGCCAGTTTGGTGAAGTATCCATTACTCTAGTCCCAAGATGACCTCTCTCTCCTCTCTGATTTCATCCTTGGCCCTGTGCCCTGTACTTCTTCTCTGTGTTCAGATGTCATAGCTGTCATGCCACTAACATGGATTCATGTATCCTTCCTGGTGCTCACACACCTGTCACCTTGTAAAATGTAGACATTCATATGAACACAAGACAGCTTCACTCTCTCTTCTTGCCTTTCCCCATCAGGGAAGTTGATCCATCTAGTAATTATATTTGATCTATCATAATTACAGATGGGACCACTCAGACAAAGGTCTGACTTCCTGCTGGGAGTGTCAGATGGCTTACCTGTGAATGATCAGATGATGAGGACTTAAGTTTGCAAGAATGAAGACTTCAGATTCTGAGATGCCTTATTCTGGGCCTTGAGCAGGTTAGTGGTCCTCTGGGGAGAAGAGATCATTTTGTTTGTGAGGATGATGGGCCAGGAGCAGGGTGAGACTCTGCTGAGTGAGCTGAAGCCTCTTCCTCGCTCTCAATGAGGGTCTTTTTAGGAGCACTAATACCATCTCAGACATCCTCTTTTCTCTTAGTAGTGAAAGACTCTCAATATTCTGAGAAAAGCCCACAGGCCTACTTGGGGATTGTTTTGCTTTCATATTGCCTTGATCTCCAACATCCTTTATCCCTGTTCTGCTTAGCAGAACTGCCAAACCCAGAAGCTTTGGTATTCAGTGGCCAGAGGAAGCTTTAGATAGAGACTTTGGTCTTAGTCTCTGCCCTGCAGAATCAAAGTTTGAGGCTGTTGAGGCTGCAAGAAGGCTTACCCAAGTGTGGTCATCCTGCCATTAGGAGCTCAGGCCAAGGATCCAGCAATAGGGGAGAAAACCTGTGCACTTATGGATAGTCCTTGCCTAGAAGCTGTTTCTGAATTTTGTGCCCCTTGGGAAACTTTTTCTCACAACCATATGAACTGAGACAGAAATGAGGACTGAGTTCTATACAAAGTGCCAAGACAACAGGGAAGTTGTAGTTGCATAGAACCAATATCCCAACACCTAGGAGGAGAGAACGTAAGTAAATTAGGACTGAGAGGATTTTGATCAACCTAAAGGCTGAAGTCATGCATGTTCATGAGACAAGATAGAGGGCACCTTTGAATTCTAACATGAGGATGAGTGAATTCACAGTTGACATATAAGACCTTGAGGGTTTAAGGAGGGTATGTTTCTGAGGACATTTTCTCAAGGACATTCCCAGTTTTGAAATGGAAAAGACTCAAAACTTAAATTATGTAAAGGTAGATAATAGATTTTAGAGTTCCATTATGCCTGGCATGAATATGATGCTGGAAAGATAGTTAAAACCACACATATAAGCATAGACTGCTGTCAAAAGTATGGGATCATATTAAGGTAATGAATCAGCTACTACAAAGCATTACTTGTTAGTCAATTGAATTATAAAGAAAAGTCATTGAAGATGGAGTCTTCAATATAGAAAGTATATTGCATTGTATCTATTTGTGTTGAACATTTGATTCACATTGTAAAGAATGCTGTCTAAAATATACTGAAGACAATCTAGATGTAATGTAACACTAAAGGTAAAAAAAACAATGTAGTTACTCTCTACTGTTTGGATAAATTTTTTTCTATGTGATTTTCCTTTATTCACACATGAGGGGTTGATTTATGAGGAGAAAGAGCCCTGGGTCTCTGATTCAAATTTCCTTTTTTCCTTAGGATATGAGTCCCTTATAAGAGATAAGTACTTCTGTTTCTTTCTCACTTATTTATTCAGTAATTCATTTAGCAGACAACTGCTCATTTCAGTGCACTAGAATTCAAAACCTTAATTCCTACCTTTAAAAAAGTCTCAATTTAACATGGTGGTCTGACAGATAAAATTAACTATAAACCATAAGAAAGCTCAAGATTGTGAATTCTGCAGGCAGAGAAAAATGAGTCATGATCTTTCCCTCTCCATACTCTAGCTATAGGATCTTGGATCAGCTTCTTAAGCAGTCTGAGCCCTGACTTCCTCATCTATAAAGTAAAGGTAGTAAAAGTCCAGGTCTCACAGTCTTGTGAAAATTAAATGAAATCATCAGTACATGTAAAACAGCATTGCTTCCAGTTAATGCATGATAACCACTCATGACATGGTAGCTGCTTGTAATGTAATGGCCTATGCTGCAACTGAGGTATAGAACCAAAACTACTGGAGCACAAAGGAAAGAGAACTAATTTTGCCCAAGTACTTCCAAGAAATGTCACAGAGGAGGTGGACCTTGTGGCATGCCAAGAATTTCTCCAAGTGGACAAGGAAGAGGAAGAGAGAGGACTTTTTTTTTTTTTTTTGACAGAAAGAGTAGTACTGGCAAAAGCAGTAGAGTGTGAAAGCATATGGATATTTTGATGAACCGGGTATGTAAAAGTTACGTAAGCAACTTTTTAAGTGTTAGTCTTTGGAAAAAAAACTGGCTTGTTGAAAACATTCCTGCCAGAAGTACTAAGCCCTCATAATGGCTTTTACTGCCCTAGATCTTGATTGGTTTAAATATTAGGAATATATTTATGTATTTATATATCAGAAATTTTAATGTATCTTTCAATTATTTAAGATTTAGACAGTCCTTTTTGCATTTTCCAGGAGTGTTTTATCCTTCAGGAATTATGATTTTATGTTTACATACAACCCAGGATGACCAAAATCATGGGACTTGTTTTTGTTGCTGCGGCCTTCATTTCTTAGAACTAGGGGCTGCAAACTTACCAGTCTGCTGGCACTACTAAGTTTGCCAGTGACCTTTGGGCACAATGGTAAAGTATGTCAGTCATGTTTTGGGCAAATAGTTGGCCAGAGGAACAATTGTATCACTTGGAACCATGCTTAGTAAATCACATGGGTGATCCAACCAGGAGGAACATAAAGAAAACATCTTTTTAGCTTCGGAAGCTGGGCCCAGGAACGTAAGTTGTGAGAAGTGGAGTTGTATTTGGTTTCTAGAAATAATTGCCTGTGTCAAGCACATTGTTTGCACCTTCTACAGCTTGGGTGATCAAATAACTTATGTTCTAAACTAGGACGCTTTGGGAAAAGGAAGCTTCAATAATAGTTATCCCAAGATAATTAGAATAAACTAGTATTATCCTGGACATATGGTCAATGGCCAGTTAAGACTTTTCTTCAGCCTGATGGCTAAACAAACAAAAACTTCTTTCATTTTTAGAATATCCAGCATATGCTCTTTCTCACAGAAGCCACAGGAGATTGGCCTGATTCAGGTAGGAACTGCCCTTGGTCACATCAGAACTCTCAATTTGGGAGAAAAAATAAACCCCACTTATTACCACACTCTTAATTCCCCTTCTGTCTAGACAATTTGTATTCCAAAGGAAATTTTAGCATGTCAGCTACATTGAGAAAAACACAAATGACACATCTGTGACACTGCCATGACCATTAACCATTCTAAAATGTACTTACCTCTCACCATTTTCTCATACAAAGAAAACAGGACAAATGTCTTCTTTCCCTTAGATAATTAACTTCTCAGAGCAACAGTTCTCTTATTTATGAATTAGGAATAGTACTCATTTTATAGGGCTATTAGGATTAAATGAGTTACTGTTTATAAGGTGTCTATTCCAGGATGAAGTACAGCATTATCACTCTGTCCTCAATCCTGTTCTGCTGAGTTGTCACACTGACACCCTTGACAGCTACCCTGATTGCAGTGAGTGGCTTGGGGCCATTCTGTAGTAACTTCAGTTATGATCTCCTCCCTCAGGATCAGACCATTAGCTTTCAAGTCTGCTTCCAGCCACAACTGTAGCCTCTGGTCTCATGCATGGGCAAGTCCTGCTTAAATGGGCTAGGCTCTAAGCAAGGCCAGAGTTGTTAAGTGGCTGAGTCTTCATGTTCTATCTGCCAGAAGGGCCTTTTCTACCTGTTTCAACCCTACAGCCCTGTTCTGTTCCTAAGGGCCAGGCCCACAGGGATACTTGGGATCCACCAGCCAATTCCTTGGTGGCACCCTGACCCTGAGGAAGACTGCTCTAACTTGAGTACCTTCTAACCTCACCATTTTCTCTGCCCTTCCCATCCTCTGGGTATGCATCAAGTGATCCTTGAACTCAAAAAGCACAGCCAGGAGGAGGACAGTGTTGATCCATATCATTGGTTCTAAACAAGCTATAGTCCCTTTATTACTTCTACTCACCTAGCCACTCAAGGCTCCTAGGAATGGGTGTAAAAAGATGTTTTAGGAAAGGTGTGTTTCTCCTTTGTGGAAAAAAAAAACTAAAAAAGACAGTAGTGTTGAAACAATTCAAGTTTAATTTGTTGATATATGTCTGTACTTAGACAAACACTAAATTCTACAACATACATGATGTCAACATGAGAAATACCAAGTTTGTCATTGCACATACCAGTAAATAAATACATTTGCTCGAGATTACCAAAAAGTTTATTCAAAAAGTCACTTAATAAAAGCACAGTTTTGCAAGTTTGTCTAAAACTTCAGATAATTTTGAACAAAAATAAAATGTCTGACCACTCCAAAATAGGAAAAGACAATCTTGTGCAAGTAGACATACATGTTCTAGGCTTTATGAAAACTGGCTAAATATGTGTTCCCAGCAAGAGAAAATATTACCCATCCTGACCCAGTTCCCTCTGTCACCAAAAGCAGGATTGGAGAAGCCAGAGTTGGGCTTTCCCTTCTAAGCCATTCTGAGTTGTCCTCTAGGAAACTCAGGACCTTAGCCTCATCTCCAGCTCTGCCTGGACCTTTATAGGGGGAGGGAGGGAGGGACGGGGGGAAAAGAGGAAAGGGGTGCGATGTCTTTCTTAGGAAAGAAGGCACAGCAATGAGCTGGGAAAGGTAGTGATGAAATTAATTTTCATTCACCCTGAATCCTACAGCAGGCTTTGACAACCCAACATACTCATTTTGCAGCTTAAAAAAAAAAACAAAAAAAAACCAGACCTAGAGAAATTATGTGGTTTGCTCAAAAGCACAAAGCTAATAGCACTTTACATAAGACCAACTTGTTTCTCTACTTGATTGAAAAATTTAAAAACCAAATCTGTCTCAGTACTTCTCTCCTGCCCTTCCCCTGCATATCTTGAGATGACAGAAAACTGGAGGTACATTGGGACAGGTGGCCATAAACTCAAACAAGAACCCATCCCTTGGCCTGTTCCTGGGAGCTAGGGCAGGCCTACAAGCCAGGGCCCAGGGCAGTGTAACAGTCAGGTCCCAGTCACAGTGCTAGGTACCAAGAGAAACCACACTCATTCAGTTACCTGGAAAAGAGTGCTCTGATGGCCACCTGTCATCCTGAGGTCACATTGGGATTCTGCAGTTGGGGTATGGAGTTATAGAGAAGGGAAGGCCAGGGTAACTTACTACAGTAAGAGAAAACCAGGACATCCATCTAGGTGATGTAATTTGTGCTTGCATAACAGAGCCACAGACATAGCTATCCCAGCATCTCCTCTCACTGCAGACCCCATCTGAGCAAAGCATGGACCCCTTCCTTTGAAATCACCCCTCTTGTTAAATTTAGAACTACTTCTAAATAAATGGTCACTTTATCTAGAGGTAACTGTCTTGCTATTTCCAGTGTGAAGAAGAACTTCTGCTTCTATGGTCTTTTAGCCTACTTGTTGCCTGAAGGAGGTGGACCCAAGAGTTCTCTTCTAGCCTGCCCTTATCATACTCCCTGGCTTCCAACACCTGGCCTCACCCTGGGTCTGACTCTTACATGCTTCCCTTGAACTAGTCTCGTGATTTTTAAGGCATCGTCACTAGAATATGTTCAGATTCATCTGTAAGTATCCATGCAATACACCAGTTTCTTCAGGTGATGCTGGGTGGGAACTGAAAAATTAACACCTTCCTTGGATGGTCTCCTCTTGCTCAGAACTTTGAGAGAAAGCTGGTAATCTCCCAGGTGTACTTTCTATTTAAAGAGCATGAAATGAAGGGACAGAAGCCACAGGTGATTGTAACTGCCTCCTTATTTCTTTCCTACTCATCCTCAGAAATGTAAGAAGCCTCAGTTGACTGCAGATTGCCCTTTTCCCCAGACACGCACACAAACACACACAGACGGACACAGAGCACCTTGGAGCCAGAGGAAGGAAAAGCTAGACTTGGAGAGGAGCCGGGGAAGTGAACCTCACCACTCTGCAGAGGAATTGTTTTAGGGCAGAGAATGTAGGGTTTGGGGGTGTAGAGCCAGGGGCAGTTACAGAGGAGCTGCCTAAAGCCCCAGCAGCCCTGCATCCTTAGGGACTGTCCATCCCATCACTGACTGTCCATCTGGACAGACAGGCAAGAACTCCAGGGCCCTGGCAGCTTCATGAGTCCATGGGCCCCTGGCCACAGAGCCAGTGGTCAAGGAAAGGCAGCATCACCAAACATGAGTCTCAGCTGACTGTGTGAAGCTGGTCTGAAGCAGGTGACACGGCTGCTCTTGCTTGTCATTCAGTGCCCAACAGAGGGTGTTGTGCTGGAGCTATCCTTCATGCCTAGGCTACAAAGCTCAGCCCACATTTCTTAACCCTACCAAAGAGCCAGCAAGCCCTGGTGTGTGTGCTAGAGCAGAGGCCAAGAACTTCTCCATTGTGCTGCTTCTTGTTCCACTCTGCACTGGGATCCCCTCTCACTAGGATCCAGAATCAGCCTGTCCTACCTTAAAATCATAGACTCAGAGAAACAGCTCGATTAAACTAGAAGTCATCTAGGTTCCATCACCATCATCCCAATGTCAGCAGGTCTCTTCTCCTTCAAGTCAGAGAAGGGCCAGAGGAGAACTACAGAAGAGGATTGCACCACAGCCTTTCATCAGGAAATGCCCAGGCCCAGCGTGGGATGTTCTAGCACTCTAGAAACTCGACCGTGGTGATAAGAGGGAGCTCACTCAGTGGGCCTATTCAGATGTATGGCTCAGGGGTAGGCAGATCCTGTTAGAGCAGGTGTGCCTTGCTTTAAGCATTCAATGCAGGAAAATCTAAATGACACAGAAATGAGAACACACTGCTTCCGCTTAACTCAAAACGTCTTTACCCACAGAGCCTCACTTAGTATGTTCACAGTGTGACTATTTTTAATTTATACTTAGCCTTTCCAAGCACTTCTACTCTAATGCAAAGTCCAACTGCTGTTGTATTCCCACAGATTTCTGATTGCCATCTGGGTAAGAAGTCTCTGCCAGGGTAAAGGACAAACAGATAGGAGCTTAAGAGTTCCCAAGCCTGTAGGGTGGGTGATGCCATCCAGGGGAAGGAGCAGGAGCAATCAGGACGAGCCTGGAGTGCTCAGGATGCTTGTCGCACCCAGACAGATCAATGTGCCTCGCTGAGGTCTGCACACGGCTGTGCATCCTCGGGAAGGGGCCAGCCCTGCTCAGACTGACATGCAGAAAGCTGGACAACTTCCAACAGGGAACTGTCTCATCCCCTACTGAAAGTGTTTCTGTCTTACACATCAGTTCTGATGTTTCTAAGTCTCTGAAATCAGGGGAAGGGCATGCAGAATGGGTTCCAGAAGGCCAGAGAGATGGAGATAGTAGTTTTCTTGGGAGACAGTGGAAACAAAGAAATTGAGAGAGCTTGAGGTTCTGAACTCCACCATTAACTAGCTAGGTAACTCAGAGCAAGTCACATTTTCTCAGTGTGATTCACTGAAAACAGGTTAATCCCTCAGGGTCTTGCCACCTCTGATCTCTTGTGATTCTAAGATAGCCCCTGCTTCCTCACCCCATTCCAATCCCTCCTAAGAACAACCACACATAGCAGCCCTCACCAACTAAGATTTGGCTGATAGCAGTGGGAGCTGAAACACCACAGAGAGCACCCACAGCTGGGTCTCCAAAAAGAGGGAAGATCTTCCTGGAACATGCTGCAGCTCAGGACTGGCCTGTGGCCTGGATCCCAACAATTCCCAGGGGTTGTGTTGGGACTGCCCAGCAGAGATCTCCTGGGCCAGGTGATAGGACTCCCAGGATAGGCCTGCTCCAGAAAGCCTGTGTACACCTCCTGTATGCCCCATCCATTAAGACATTTAGCCTTGAGAGCTGGGTTCCCATTGCCTCTGCAAGCACAGAGCAAACTTGGAGAGACAAATGAGCTAGAGCCCCAGGCCATCAGCTGTTTCCCACAGATAGCTAGGCTCCTGTTGTCTTGGCAAGATTCTGCCACTCTCCTGTCCCCCTGTTCCCCTAACTTCCCTCAGGCCTGGTTGGGGCCTTCTGAAGTTGGAGGGCTTTCTGCAGTTGAATGGGCCAGGCTTGGCCACCAAGCCCTTTGCTACATAAAGTTGATATGCCTCACACACACACACACACACACACACGCACACACACGCGCGTGCGCTCACTCACTCACTCACTGGGCCCCTGTTGGGCACCCGTTGTCGTCTGACTCCTGGGCTGAGTGGATGGCTGGGCCACCGCAGCCCTGCTTGTGCTTCCTCTCCTCCTATGCCTCTTCTGGCCTTCCCAGCTGAGGTTGCCCAGCTTGGCAAACATGACTGCAGCAGGGTACTAACCCAAGAGTGGGAGTGCATGGTGATCTTGGGGCACAGATTCTCTTGTCCCTTCACACCTACCCGCTACTCCCTTGCCTCAGCAGCAGAGGCAGAGGAGCCAGTTCCTGGCTGGCCAGGCCAGGGAGCCCACTAAGGGCCAAAACTTCATCTGGCAGAAGGCCTAGGAACAGGGTAGGCAGGGCTGTCTCCACAGGCAGGCAGGCAGGCAAGCTCCACTCCAGGCTGGGCAACCCCAAAGGGCACAAGGAGGCCTCTACTCGCAGGCCAGCTTGCTGTCAAAGCTGGACAGAGCAATGGCAAAGGCCTGCAGTGCACACAGCGGGTAGTTGTAATCCATGGTGAACACATCCTCTGCTACCCGGCCAAACTGCATGACGATGTAGTCCGCTGGGGGCAGGCACAAGCATGGACACAGGAAAACAAAAAAGAGGAGAGATGGTGGAGATAGCAAGGACAGACAGATACCCAAGCCACAAGAGGGAAGAAAAAGTGAGAAGCAGAGATGCCAAGGAAATCCCAAAGGAAGTAAAAGGGCCATGGGAGAAGTGGCAGGAGAGAAGCAGCAGATGACAAAGGAAAGAGAAAGATATATACAGACACCAGGAGACAAAAGAAGAGAAAAAGGTCCATTTAAAGAGTGTTCCCATGCCAGAGACTGCTGAGTACACAGAATCTAGGACTAGGGCTCCAAAGGTGCTTCCAGGGCCTCCCAGTCATGGCTAGAATATTAAGTCTAAGCCATTCAGCCCACATCCTTAAACTCTGGCTGGTTGACTGGGCTAAGAAAGCTGAGTCCTAAGCTAGGGGTCCCGGGTACCACGTGGGAACTATAGAGGAGGCAGCAACACTCACGGTCATTGCCATGGATGATCTGGAAGTTCTTCACTGAGGCCTGTGTGACACGCCCGTGGAAGTTGAGTACGTAGGACTGCGTGTCGTCGTTCCAGACAGGTGTCTTGTTTTGCAGTTCAATGATAGTCTCCGTGTTCTTATTCTGCCAGCGTGCTAGCAGTGTCTCATGCTCCTAGGAGGGCAGCTTCATCTGAGCCAGGCCCAAATCTTGGCATCATGACCACCCCAAAGAGGGATCTTCCCCAGGAATGGGACTTCTTGGATTTCCCTGGACTCCCAAGGCATTTCTGTATCCCCTACACATATACACACCTACTGAAGTTCTGCCCTTAAAAGCTCATGCAGAGGCTGGAATGATGGGAAAGGGGTAAGGTTGGATGGAGACTCACGTTACGAGGACGGATAGAGACTCTCTCATGAACCATGTTCATTCCTGGGACAATCACGCTCATCTTCCGAGGCCCCTTGAAGCCCAAGACATTTGTCTCCTAGGAAACAGAACTCAGTATTGATCTTAGACCTGAGGAGGGTACTGGGAGGAAGGGAATAGAGATGATGAGCTACTTTGTGCCATTTCCACTTGAAAGCCTAATGAGCATCTCTAAGCTGAACATGTCTGGACCTAGCTCCTGGATCTCTACCAAAACGAAGGCCTCTAATAGTCTAACTTGTTTCAGTTAACAGCAACTTAAGTTATCCCATTTGCTCAGGTGAACTGCTTGGAGTCATACTTGACTCCTTTTTCTCACATCCCACTTCTAACACACCAGCAATTTCTATCAGCTCTACCTTCAATTACAGGCAGAATCCCCCACTGCTCACCACCACCATCTCTCACCGAGATCACCAATAGCCATTAACTGGACTTCTTGTTTCTGTCCCTAGCACCTCCTCCCCATCGCCTATTCTCAACAGAGCAGTAAAGGGTCCTATTAGGAGACACTGCTTTCCTCCTCTGCTCAAAGCCCTCCAGTGGTGCCCACTGAAGCTCATACTCTACCTGCAAGGCCTGGCATGATCTGGCCCCTTGCTGTTGACTCTTCTCTGCATTCACTACCCTCCTTGCCATTCCTCCTTCATGCCAGGCTTTTACAACTTGTGCCCTGGCTGTGTCTTGCAGGCATGTAAAACCTGGATTTCATTTCCTTTTGGTCTTTACTTGAGTTACCTTGGTGACGCCCTTCCTGCCATCCTTCCTAAAATCATATACACACCTTAACATTCCCTACTTGACTTTTTTTTCTTCTTAGCATTGATCAAGAACACACTTATTTAACTTACACATATGTTTTACAGCTCTTGCCCACCAGGAGCTTAAATACTATGAGGGTATAAATATATCTGTTCACTCTTACATCTTCAGTGTCTCAAACAGGAGACAGGATTATAAGTGGGCTAAGTAAAAACTTGAAGACTCAAATTGCTTTTCTAAAACTGACCAGCAGGCGGCAGTGTGGGACCATGCAAAATAGCTTTGGATTCCCAGTAGCCTCTAAGAAGTGCATAAGCCCAGGCTGAGACACCCATCCCTCATTCAAAAATGAAGACACAGAGCTTCCGAGAGATAGTGAAGTCTGCTGTATTTACATTGCAGTTTTGTTGGTGTAATGTTAGCAACTGACCCAAACTCTATGCTTCAGCTTCCTATCTATAAAGGAAATAGGATCTACCCCTTAGGTTGAACATTTAGTAAGATGATTATGCAAGGGCCCTGTGATCTATGTGGGACCTGGCATTCCAGAAGGGTGATCTAAAGGAAGCATAGACAAGGATCCAGGCCTTCTTCCTCCTCCTGACGAGGAGACTCCCAGGCTAGGCTGCATAGAGCCAGGAATGGTTCCCAGAGGTCTCCAAGCAGATGGCCTGCAGTGCTCTGAGCCCTGAAGACAAGAAAAGGACAGATCCCCTGTCCCAGGAAGAGATCACTGTGCAGAGGGCAGCCCCCTATGTACAACCTTGACTACCTACGAAGATAGATGGGATGGCCCCCAGATTGGGCAGCAAGTCCTGGGTTTCATGTCTAACTCAGCAGAAACACAAGAACCAGGACTCACATAGCATACAGCTGCCAGCTCCTGACGCAAGGTTCCACCTTCCAAAGTAGAGGATGATGCCTTCTGAGGGTTTACTCCATTATCATAAACGGTGAATTTGGTGCCCATAAGGTTGGACCTGAAGGAAAGGCACAATCAGTAGAGGGCCATGTACCCTTAGCTCAGAGCAGGGAACAGCTCATTGCCTTATGAGGAACCTGCGCTGTATTCTGTGCTGGGCCACAGGCTGACCTGAGAACACACTGCTCTCTGAATCCACATCTTTGAAGGTGCTTCATAAGCAGAAGACCTGGACTTGCTCTGAATTGGCTCAAGGGGCATCCCACTTCAATGAAGGAAATTTAGGGAGGTAAATCAGGATCCCACAGATTTATCTAAGAGAACAGAGGTTCTGCCCTGACAGGAGGTAAGCAAGCAGAATGGTATCTAATGTTAAGGGGCCTGGGCACCCCATGGAGTGGATGAGATGATTGCCCCTGCCCTGTCCAGCCCCATCTCCAGCATTAACTACTTACCTCTAGCCTTCGCTGATGTTTCCCAAGTTTGGTACTCTGCCTCAGCAAACCCTACATCCCCTGTGTGGTCAGAGAGCCTCCCTACCCCTCCATCACCCCAGGATACGAGATTCTCGTCCCTCAAGGGCTTACTCCCAGCCTACCCCTTGGCACCAACCACGGGGCCCAGACACCTCTTCATGCCGGGCCTAAGCCCACTGGCCTGGGAGCAGCTTAGTCCAAGTCTGGTTCTAGACTAGACACAGTCTGGGTCTGTGGTAGCATCTGGCAGAGGATCCCACCCTGGCTTAGATCTTCTTCAAGGACAGAGAATACTCTCTGTGGTCTGCTCTGTCCCTCCCTCCCTCTCCCACTTTCTTCCTAGGGGAGTGCTGGTACCGCAGTTTCCCGATGTAGCTGTCTCCTCCTCGAGACAAGTCTGTTGGGTCCACAGAGATGAGGTAATTGGAAGTTTTACTCTTCTTTCTCTTCCTTCCCGCCAGGAGGAACACCTTGGGGAGTGGAACAAGGTCATGTTCCAGACCCAGCCTCTGGTTCACACACAGTGAGGGGTGCCATTCACACACCCACACTCACGTGAGTAACTTCCTTGCTTCAGCCCCCAAATGCATACATGTGCACACACACGCACACACACTCTGGCAACATGCAGGTCTGCACTAGGCATGGAGGCTCTTGTTTCTCTGGGGAACTGAGAGGTCAGTGTTGGAGGTGAGGTTTCCAGCCACATTCTAGCCCCTAGGCTCTCAAGCCTGCCTAGATGAAACCTCACCTTCTTCCCATCCTCACGGTCCAGGTGTAGGAAGTAGGTGGGGTACATTCCCCGGTCCATCCCCTTCTTGTCCCGTGTGATGCGGCATTTGACGGTGATGCCCTGAGGGGCTGGCCTCAGTGCAAACTCCTCCAGGTCCTGGACCTCAACATCCACCGGTGGCTCTGGGCCTGTTGGGCTGGGGGCTGAGGCTGCCTCCTATGAGCAGGGAGAGCAGGAGCCTGAGCCATACGGGGTCCTACCAGCCAGAGCTGGTGGTCTGGGATCCAAATCTGCCTCCGGATGTGGTATGGGAGGCAGCGGGACACCTGGGATGTGGGCCTGGCCTTGCCGCCCTGGGGTGAGATGCTATCTTCCAAGCCCTTCCCTCTCCTCAGCAGTCCTTAGGGGTGACAGTGGAAATACAGGCAGGACCTCAGGAGCCATCCAGCCCTAATGGCCAGGCTAAAGAGATTAGGAGGAAGGGTGCAAGGGCAGAAGGGTCCAGCCAGAGGCTCCTGATAGGCACCTGGGTCCAGCCCCTGGCACCAGGAAAAGCAGCTCCCCATCGTGTCCTGCCCAGCAGGCAGGCAGTCCTCTGAATACTGCCATCCAACCTCTTGCTGTGGACGAAGACTCCTCACTTACCCTGATGGACTTCCTGCTAGTGGCAGAGCTGGGGCGGGTGCTGCTGTTCAGCTGGGAGGAGCTAGAGCTGTTCTCGTCCTCATCCTCCTCTTCCTCATCAAAGCTCATGCTGCTGGAGATGCCTGGGGTGAGCAGAACAGAGGGATAAGTGAGGAGGACCTACCCTCCAAAATACACGTGGTAACATAGAGACACGTCCAGACGCCAATTCGTCTGCGTGCATGCACCCACACGCACACACTGGCACGTTTTCCTACATAGAGAGACATACACAGGGACATATATCCTCTCAAGTGCACACACAAGCTGGAGCTGGTCACAACCCTAGGGACACATTCCCACCACCCAGCTGTAGCTCAGTCCCTGCCCCTCCTCCTCTCTAGCAGTCACACCCCCATGCCTCGTGTTTCCGCCTGGGCTGAGCTGCACCTGCACAGGGAACTCCCATTCTGACGGCAAGCCTGCTGGATGCCTTGGCTGGCATAGGCCATAGCCTCTGCTAGGGGAAAGGCCTCAGGTCCTCACTCAGCCTCAGCCTGGTATTCAGCCCCACTGACTCCCCTTCCCCCAGCCTGCTCTGAACCTGCATCTCAGCTGTCCTCCTCACTGCCTGGAATGCCGTCCATCTCTGAGTTCTCTCAACAGCCCTTTCTCCAGGAAGCTGTCTTTGAGCAGATTCCTCACAATGTGAATGGCACCGCCAGGCTTCTTCCCTCTGCCACTGTGCACCAGTGGCTACCAGTGCAGGGCTCATGGTGGAGAAAGCTGGCAGCAGGTTTTCAGGGAGGACCTGCCCCACCTCTTGGCATCCTGGCCCTGCTCCCTCTAGTTCAGCAGACGCATGGGGAATGTCTTTCAAAAGCTTTTTATAAGAAGCAAAAAGGAAAGGAAATCTTCCCCCAAACCTAGGCCTTTGGGGAACGAGACAGGGAGAGGCTGTGGGCTGGTTACCCCAGTTTATACTTTGTCTTGTCTTATCAGGGTCCCTCCCCAAAACTACTCATATGACTCCCAACTATGCCCCCTCTCCCACAGCCAGGGAAGGGCTGGACCAGACACATGAAGGCCATGTGCCCAGAGAAGGGTGTGACTGAGAACCTGGGACTGAGCTGTGGTCCCAGCTGGGCCCCCGTGGGGCTCACCCTTCCTCTGCATCGTGGCACGGAGGTCCTGCCCGCTGGGCCGTGCGCCCCCACCAGCTGCCGTCTCCCCTGCGTCCTGGGCGTGGTCTGATTGGCCCACAGTCAGGATCTGCACTGGGCCTTGGACCTCAGACTTGTCTTCTGCCAGTGCTGCTGGCCCGCCGCTGCCTGTAGGCCAGACACTCCTGAGTCACATCCAGGAGGGGAGGAGGGCCAGGATTCTCAGATGTCCGTGAAGGGGTGAGGGATGAGTGAGGAGACCCTCTGTAAGACCTTATTCACAAAACTGATTTTTTAAAACTAATGACTGCTGTCAGCCTGTTACTGATTGGTAAAGAATGTAGGTTTCAATTTTTCTGCTCTTTTCCCAAATTAATTGGTTTGAAATACCCCACATGCTTAAGACAGACAGCAGCCATCTACAAAACCAACTGTATGGTAGAGAAAACAAGATGGAGAACAAGTATCTGTCCAGACCATGCTTCAGAGTTGAGGCCAACAATCATGACAGACATGGCCAGCTACAAGTTGTCAGTGCTGGTCTTCTCATTCTCTCTTCTTTCTTCCTCTCTCTCTCTCTCTCTCCCCTTACACACACACACACACACACACACACACACACACACACACACACCTTTAAAAACACAGGGAGTCCATTGAGAAAAAAGATTGTGGTTGGCACACACTTGCATT
The DNA here is from genome assembly GCA_004027655.1 of Graphiurus murinus. Taxonomy (NCBI): domain Eukaryota; kingdom Metazoa; phylum Chordata; class Mammalia; order Rodentia; family Gliridae; genus Graphiurus; species Graphiurus murinus. The sequence continues at coordinate 13,594 of PVLC010006251.1, read as the reverse complement.
CCCAGGCAGAGGATCTCCCACCCCCACCCCCACCCCCACCCCATGTCAGACTTCCTGCCCCAGTTGCCACAGCTTCCATAATGGAAGCTCGGCCTGGCACACACAGGTGGTAGCCATTCTGCCTGCCTAAGTTTTGCCCTGAGTGCTGCAGCCAGCTCCAGAAGCCATGGATCCTGACACGCCACTGTCCAGCTATGATACAGTGGCCTGGAACTCACTCCCATGGGGTTTCTAACCAGGAGACAGGGCTTGGGGCAGGAGCCACCATCACTGTCCAGGATCCCTAGGGATCTTTTCTGAAAAGAGAGGAGTAGGGGGAACAGACAGGGCTTTGGCCCAGAAGGTGAAGCTGGGACTAGAGCAGGAAGTTGAGGGAAGCCTATATTAGGAGGAAGAAATGACAGCGTATGCTGCACCAGCATGGTGGAGGGGGGGGACCTGGGAGTGTCCTGGCATAGGAGTCATTATGGAGGGAGCTCCGGCCAAGGGTGGACTAAATAGGAGGAAGGGATGGCCCTGGGCCACAGCTGAGCTAGAATTCACTTCTTGGCAGTATGGCAGGTCTGCTCATACCCACCAGCCAGTCCATGTACCCCATGAGTTAGATAAGCCCGTGGGTGAGACTGCTCACCCCATACCTCACCTACAAGTCAGGAGGACAGGCTGCCCCACAGCCCCACAGTGGAGGCCAGGCCAACTGTGAGGGACTGTGAGGAAGACAAACTAACCTTTGTGCTTTCCCTTCTTCTCCTTCCTAGAGGCCCCACCCTGGCCCCCAGATGCAGCTGCTGCCTTGGTTTTCTTGGCTGAGGCTGGTGCTGTTGGGCGGGCGGCTCCCAGCTGCACACTGGCAAGTGAGTCGGCCTCTTGAACTGCTCAGGAGAGAACCCAAAACAGAGAGAGAGAAATGGTCATCAAGTGAGACCAGTGCCCCCACTCCAATACAGTACTTAGCACAATGCTTCCCTCCCCTTGTTCCCACCTGGGCCCCTGTACAGCCTTCTGCACCCATAGATTCAGGCCACTCATCTCCACCAGCAAAGTCCAGAGTAGTCCCTGCTGGAAAGCAGCACCCTCGCCCAGCATGATAAAGTCAATGGCAGGCCAAAGCCATGATGAGTCAAGAAGAAAAGCAAGCAAGGCACTGGGCCAGTAAATTGTTCTGAGTCTGGGCAGAGGCAAAGAGAGTGTCCGTGAGAATGTGGGTCATGGAAGATGGTGGAGGAGAATGCAAGGCTGCATCTTCTACAAGAGTTCACAGCCAGGCCCTCAGGTACGGGAGCAGCCAGAGAAAGATCAACTCTGGGATACAAAGAGCCATACACTCAAAGGAGGAGAGGTCTCTGAAAGATCACAACTGGTGGCCTCCACATTCTCCACACAGCAGGACCCCAATCTGCTCAAAATCCACACAATTTCTGATTGCTCTTGAGATGAAGACCAACATCCTCCTGTGCATCTATCCCCCTGTCATCTCCCTGCCCTGTGGCCTAACCACACTCGACTACCAGGGCACCAAGAGTTCCAGCCTTGCCAGGCTCTCGGTGCCTCACATGAACTGCACCCTGCCTTGCTACGGGCCTTTGCTCTTGCTGTTCCCACTGCCTGCAGTGGTCTCTCATCTGATTAACTTCCATTCATCCTGCAGATTCCAGCTCAGGGAAGCTGTTCCTGATGCCCCAGTCAGAGCAGGTACCCTGTCATCCCTTCACAGAACGGGGTTCTTTCCATACAGCGCATACCATAAGGGCCAGGCAGCAGAGACCACACCCAGGATTCACAGTCTCTAATCTCCAGCCAGACACAAAGTAGGTATCAATAAATATCTAGGAAATGAATGAATGGTACCATGAATGAGCACAGCTGGCAGATCAAAAAGAGTAACAGTCAGTTCTAATGCATGTCTGTCTTCTCTTGGAATCCCCTGTATTTAACACCAAGAACCAGCAGAGGGCAGAGCACAAGGCAGCTAATGCCAAGGGAAGGGGGGAAGAATCTCAGAAACAATTCCCCAGTCAGCCAGCAGGTGTGCAGCAGCCTTCCTAGGGCTTTGTCCACTGGGCCCCCAGAGAAGCCACAGGCACCTTGCAGGTGTGAAATGTCCCCTGTGGGGAAAGTCCCTGGAGGCCTGGTCTGGAGCCTCTGCAGGGAATAGCAATCCTCTGATTTTGGACATACTAGAACACACTGCAGCTTCTTCAACTTCCAAAGTCCCGAGACAGATTTTCCTCATTTGAGAGTGGAGAAAACAGGCCCAAAGAGGGTAAATGATCTGCCCACAGTCACAAGGGAGCAGGTAACCAGGAGTGGCAGAACCAGAAAATCCGTTTTCTGCTCTGGCCATACCCCCCACAGAGGTACTCCCTCTCTTACCATAGCTTCTGCAGGCCTGGTCAGTGCTCAGGACACGCCTGCTGAGCGCTAGTCTACATCAGTGACTCTTCAAGACATGGCCTCTGGCACAGATGGCAGGGCCCCAAGTCCTGGCTGCAGACTCCCATCCCATACGTGGCCTCAATGGCTCAGATGCCAGGCGTGGTGAGGCTGGGCTGGGCTGCCCACATGGCAGCAGGCCAGGTTCCACAGGCCCCAGGACAGTGGCTGCCTTCTCTGCCGGATGCCAGGCCTATCCTTGGCATGACACCCACACAGGAAATTGAGGAAGAGGCTGCCAGGAGGGGTAGTGTGGGGCCATTTCTGTGAGGAGCAGCCGGGGCTGCCTCTCCAAGACAGTTGGGCTGAGGTCCTGACCCCCTCCTGAAGGGCCTCTCAGGTAGAGGTATGACCAGTGTGCTGAACTGAGGGATGCACAGGGGGATTACCATGAAGGATCTTCTTGTCAGGGAGGCAACATAAGTGGTTAGACCACTCAGAGTCTCATAGGCCTGGTGTCTACTAGCCCCACTGCTCACTAGCAGCATACTATGGGCAAACTGCTGAAGCCCTTGAGCCCCTGCCTTATCAACTGTGTGGGGCTAACGAGTCACTGTGAGGATGGAATAGGAATGTAGGTGGAGCCCCTAGCCCATGCTTAGCCCTCGTGAATGCCCAAAGACAGCCTTTATTATGAAAAATGTAGTGGGTTTCCTGAGACAGTCTGCATGCACACAGGGACCACTGTAAGGTGTACCAAGTCACACAATCTAGACACTAGGTGAATGGAACCCAACTGCTGTCCTCTAAAGCACAGGCTGGGGCGAGAGTTGAGCTAAGGGTTTGGTTAGCGAAACAGAGAAGAACCTGAGACACTGTGGGGCAGGGCGATGGAGCCAGCCATTGATGAAGAAGGTTAGCCCTGAGGTCTACCAGCAGTTCAGTGTGGCTGAAGCTCCTGTTCAGAAAGAAGCCACAGAGGAAGGGGGGAGAACCATGGTTGCTAAGATTCTTCCTACCTTGCAAAAGCTGAATGCCTACAACCCCACAGTTACTACTGCATTTGGAGTAGCCACCTGCATGCTAGCAGGGGGTGATGGTGACTGAGTGTCTGTCTCAAGCTGGAACACCTGGCTTGGGGTATTCAACAGAACCTAAGCAGGAGGAGTGTCTTGGAGGCAGGGATGCAACACAGCCTGCCCACCTGCTGAATCAAACACCAAACCTATCTGCCCAAGGATTCCATTAGAAAGTCTACCATTCCAGAGAGGTTGCCCAGGATCTGTAGATGTGCTGACTGGTGAAGGGATTTCCCATACAAAGCCAATGTACAGAGACTGGAATATGTCTTTACTAAGGAAACAAAAGATTTAGTCTTCTGGCCCCAGCTTGTGACTCAGGAAGTAACAGCCTACACATAGGCAGAAGCCCAAGGCTGTAAAGGTCCAGTGTTTCTTGCTTGCCCCATTCAGCTGTCCAGCTGAGCTGGGCAAAACCTGACAGGACAAGCCCCTTACCTGCCAAGGTCAGCAGAAAGTCCCTGGGGGGCTCCCCAAAACCCTGTGGGGGTGTGGAGCAGGAAATATGGTGTACCTTGGTAGCTGGTGCTGCCACCACTGCTGAGGTAGGACTCCACCAAGGGGGCTTGCTCCTCTGACTGCCGGGCCCGCCGACTCCGGGGCCGCCCATCCGCATTGGCCTGCACCATCAGGGGCTCCTGGCGCTTCTTCTTCTGCTTCTGCTCCAGCAGGGCCCGCTACAGAGGCACAGGACAGGCACAGAGGTGAGGTGCCCCCCTCCCCCCACTCATGCCTCCCAAGGAGGGAGGGGCTCCCAGAGTGGAGCAGAGAGAGTGCCCTGCTAACTGGGCTAGGTTTCAGAGTTCATACTGGAGTCCAAAGCCTTTTTTGGGCCAAGGCTACATGTCCTTGGCACCCCCAGACCTGAGAACTAAGAAAGAGGGACAAAACTCAGCCTAGGTGGCTACCTGGGCCGACCACAGCAGAGAGGTTCGGCCCTCCAACTGTAGTTGTCCTGGCTGCCTGCCTGGCAGAAGCCTCATGGACAGGGCAGGGTTACTGCTGAGCTGGTAAAGGAGACAGCTCCTCTATTCTTCTCCATCAGACAGAAATACCTGGGGGTGATGGACCATCATCCTCTGCCCTTCCACCGGGCCCCAGCCTCACTCACCTGCCGGTCAAGCTTCTGCTGCCTCAGGTTGCTGCCCTCATCATCTAAGACACTGCAGAGGAGAGAGTGGTATTCAGGGCCTGGCCACCAGGTGCCAGGATATAGCTCAGAACCCACCCCCACCCCCAGCACACCCAAGTCTTTTAAAGCCCTCCCATCCTGGCTCCTGGGACTCCATGAGCCCATGTGGTAGAGGAAGGATGGAAGCTGCCTTCTATGGACCAGTTAGAGACAAAAGGGTGTGAGCCATATTTCTGCCACTTTGGGAGCTTATCTCCTGCTAAATCCAATAACCTCAAGGACTTCCTAGCCAGCCTGGCCCCAGTAAGAACAGGATGAGAACCTCCCCTCAGGGCCATGCCTTAGAGCCAGGAAACCCAGGTGGAGGCCTTAGCCAGAAGCTAGGCCTAAGGCCAGACTCCAATTGGACCAGGAGCCTGCTCCCTCTGGCTTCCTCTAGGGAATCTCACCAGCTTCCCCCCCCCCTTCACCTCCTCTTTGGAAGAGATGGCATCCTCTGGGGCATCCCCAAACTCCTGGCCCACTGGTAAACAGAGTGGAGGTACTGCCACCATTGCCCCTCAAAGAGGGCAGAAGGTCCTTCTCATTTTGGAGAGAGGCTAAGAAACCAACAAGTCCCCCAGGGCAGGGGTAGGGCAGGGTTGTCTGTAGGGTGGACACTGCAGGTCAATGCACTGCCCAGCAACTAGCCACCAACTCTCTCCTGGCCAGGCACATGGCACAGGCAGCACTGGGGGCATCAAATCCTGAGCCTCACCAGCCTTAGGACACATAGCCTCATCTTACCCAGACTGGCTCTGCCTCCCAGGAAGGCTGAACACAAGTAGGGAGCTGATCACTCAAACCACTTAGCCTTCTTGTTAGCCCAAGATATCCCAGGACAAAATTCTATAAAAGCCAAGACCAGGAAAGCTGCATGGAGTGGAGGTGGAACCTGAGGATCTGCACTCTGGGAAGCCCAGGCAGCCCTGGTGCAATTATGCTGGAGAATACCCCAAACCAGACCTGTGTGCAGGTACCAGGGCAGGCAGGCCTAAGTGCACTAGGTTTGTATGAGCTGTTAGGAAGGGTGAGAGTGTGTGCATGTAAGAAGTAGGTATGCTTGTGTGACAGTATGTGTGGTGTGTGTCAAAGGAGAACGATAAGGTCCAGTCACTCCAAAGACAAGGGAAAGCCATTTTTCCCTTCTGATAGCCAGCCCTTTCTAGTGGGAACAACCATTGACCTACATGCCCCTTAAACTACCTGCATTTCCGAGGGAGCCAGAGGGTGGAAGGAAGTCTATATATCACAGACCACCACGCCACCTCTGGTTTCACCCATCCAGCCTCCCTGGCCACAGCCTATGAGGTCTATATATCTTTTCAACTGGCAGCTGTTCAACCTACTTGACATCTGAGAAGGCCCTTCTTGATACTCACAGGATACTCTGCACACCAGAAGAGCTCCAACTGTGATGTGGGGCCATGCACAAAATGACTTCATTCACCAGAACATAGGAGAAAACACTGCTCAACAGATGTACCACTACAGATGCCTAAAACAGCTTACCTCCCTAAGAGGGCTCAGCTGCATCTGAGGCTCCCTGGTTCAGATGCCCACGATGAGATGTTTACCATCCCAGCCAGCTTGAGTTTTTAGGAAACTGGTTCTATGGGCTTAGCATCTGAACAGGCTGGAGGACTGCAGTGAGGGCTTCTGAAGAAAGGTTCAGGTTCCTGGGTGAGCAAGCCACCTGAGGGCCCTGCCAGGTCCAAGAGGCCACCACTCTCCACTGTCTCTGCCTCTCAAGTCAAAGGCCTGAGTGAGTGGCGCCAGGGCAGGGCACTTGCTCACAGACTGACTTGCAAACCTCACTGTGCACCAAGGCATGAGCAGTGCACACTTATTCCCTACTTTCAGAATATGGATGGGAAATGCAGTCTGGGCTCTGTACAGTTGCACCCACTGACCAGAGCCACAGGGTCTGAAATCCAGCAGCTTGCTGAGCTCAGGGCCTGGGCACCTAGTGGCCTGTAATCCTTGCAGTTATGTGCTGGTGGCCTGGCCACAGAAGTCCCTTTGTGACCTCCAAAAGACAGTGCTGGCTTCCCTTGTTGGCATGAAGGAGAGGCCATTTCACAACCGATGGAGATGTCACAAGCCATGCACACTTTCAGAGGGCAGTGCCAGAGATAGAGGCAGTCACCTGGGATATTCCTTGCAGTGGTCTTGGCTAAGCAGGACAAAGAAGATGCCTCCTCTGGTGCTGATGTGAATTTCTAGAGCCCTTTAGAAAAGGGATATCCAGCTGAGAGGTAACGGTCGCAGCGGTAAAGCTACCTCCAGAAATGTTGGGTGACAGTGGTGATGTGACTGACATAAGGTGTTTGCAGATACAGGAACCTCACTGCCCTGTGTGTCTCTGAATGTCCTTATCTGCAGAGAGGACATTTTCCTACCGCACCCGCTGTTGTATTGCATGGACTCTGCATAGTTATGCCTGAGGCAGGAGGCTGATTTCCATGAACATAGTACAGTACTTCCTGTCCCTCTGTCTCCAGCTCCATTCCTTGATGGGGAAGAACGACAAAGAGCCACAGGTTTACTAACACTGATTATCAGATGAAATCACAGGTAGAAAGGATTTAGCCAGAACCATCAGAAAAAGATGGGTGAACACAAGGGCAAGGCTTCCAGAAGAGATTTTAAAAAAACCCAGAAACCTCAGAAGTGTCCAGAGAGCACCACACACACACACACACACACACACACACACACACACCCCTTACTCACCACCAGGTATGTTCAAATACCCAGAAGGAAGGGAGCATAGATGCAGAGACAGGAGCAGGAGGGAAGCAACGAGCTCTAGGCTGAGCAAGGGCCATCCAGAGGCCTACAGTAAATCTACCTTAGGAGGCTCCAAGAGCTGGCACAGTCCATGGGTAAAGCCAGGTTCCTGGGAAAGCCCAGGTTTCTAGGATCCACAAGGGTACTAGATGGGCCACAATCACCTCGCAGTGACAAGCTTGTTCTGGGAGGGTGTTCCTGTCCAAGGACAAAGCATCCAAGCACTCAACATCTCTCCCTGGTGAATAACAAAGAATTCCAGGCACACAGCAGCTTGTGGTGGAGAACAATGACAACAATGATGGCTGTCTCCAGGGAGAGCAGAACCAAAGCTCCTGTCTCTCCCTCAGCAGGCCCAGCTTGCTCTCCGCCCCCTCCCAGCTGGCCCTGCCTCCTCCACTGCAGCACCATTCCTGGGGCGTCTGTCTTCCTCACCAACACCTCCCCAGCCTGCCTCCTTCTGATGGGCACCATTCTAGGCTGCACTAGGGGATAGCCATGCAAGGAGACAGTAATGGCTTTTTAATGACTCCAGCTCCAATTATGGAATCGCTGCCAAGCCCAGGCATCCAGCTGCAGCCCCGCCAGGAGACTGGGATGGAGACAGGGTACTGATGGATAGGTCCTCCAGCTGACTCTGGCAGCTCCTTCATTATGGTGGCCTCCTGCTAGGAGCCAGAGCAAGGAGTCCCAGGAGCTCCAGTCTGCAATGTCCACCAATTCATCCACTCTGCCCAAGGCCAGCTAGGTGGCAACTTCACCTTCCCAGGGAGCCAAGTCCTTCTACCTCCACTCTGCCTCCTCCAAGGCACTCAACAGACCCCTGGGGAATAAACCACCATTGACCACAAGGGGGCAGAGCACAGGGGCACTTCTGTAGGCTGTAAAAGCCAGATTTGCCCAGCACATTTAAGAAGGCTGCTTTCATTCTTCTCTTCGTACACTCCACCTTAAAAGCTCCAGCTAATCTACTAGGGCTAATGAGAGGCCTGAGGGGCAGGATAGCCTGGGGACAGACCCCACCACTCCGGTACCCTCTCCATGGCCACATAGCCCTCCTCTCTTCCTGTCTTCATTCTTTCCCCTCAATCTCAGTGGAAGCTGCCCCTGTTGGTCCCAGGAATCAGAGAAGTGGGCTGTCAGGGGAGGACAGGCCAGTTGGAATGTCTGGTTGCAATCTTGTGCTCAACACCAGACCCCAGCAAGTCCATGCCTGTGGCTTCCGTTGCCTTACAGTTGCTTGGAACACAGTGGGACTGGGGCAGCTCCAGAAGGGAGGACTGTGCTGCTCACAGGAGTACCCATCTTGCAGGATGGGTTCTCGAACATACTGGGTGCACTAAAACCAGAACTGCTGGGGAACATGACCCAGAATCAAAGTGTTCTCTTTTTTAAAGCAAGTGCCATAGGTGATTCTAATGCTCAGTCATGCAAATGGAGACCTGGAGCCACAGCCTTTGATCTCTAAAGAACAGGAAATTGGAGAGTTGCTAGAAGGAGTTGCCAGAGGTGAAGTGGTGGGTGCAAGTTTCCAAGGCACCTAGCTGAACTGAAATAGGAGTCTAGCTCAATCAGCAATCAGACCACTCTCCAGAAAGCAAAGTGAGCAAGTGGTGGGAGGAGCCTAACAAGGGCCAAGAATTAAGAGGAACACACAGCCACACTTTAGGCTCAACCCAAGGAAGAAGTTTCTAGTTACAACCAGTGGTAGAGGGCACTTGGCAGGAATGCGACAGGGAACACTCACACAGAGAACTAGATGGCCTATATGGGCCCTTCTGGCCTGAGATTCTTTATAACCTATAGCCATGCCTGGCAAGCAGGGCTCTGGGTGACCCCACTCTGCTGGGAAAGCTCTGTGTCCCTTAGGTGTGCTGAGACCCCAGGTATAGGACTAAGAAAACTGAGGAAGTCTGAAAAGCAACCTGGAGATGCCATTTTGATTTGAAGAAGTGGACATCTTATCTATGCTGGGGACACAGCCAAGAACCATGTAAGGTCCCTGCTCTCAAGGAGTTCATGACCCAGTGCACTGGCCTCAGGACCAAAAGAGAGCACTGAGGACAGAGTCAGCCATCAACAGCACTCACCATGGTCCTACCATACACCTACAGCCACAGAGCTACACCCACCTATAACTTGTAAATGTTGTGAAGTCATGCATCATGGGCATTTAATACTCCTCAAGGATACATGTAAAGAGAAACTGGCAGAAATGGAAATTCCTAGTAGTAATAGAAAAATAAAAGGCAAAAAAAAAAAGATTCCAGTAGTTCAACTTTATAAACTAAATGGCTCCCTTTTAAGTCAGAATGTGAGACTAATCCATGGTCATTATAAATGAAGACAAAATTACCCCTAAGAAGATTATCACCAACTATCACTTCTTTGAAGAAAACGAGCGGGACCCAGGGAATGCAAGGTGCAACCATCATAGAGGGAGTGGAACCATCATCAGCAGAGGTAACGAGTCAGCTGACTCCACTCTCCCAAACCAAATGCCACATTCCAGTTTTGACATGCTGTGACATTAAGGAAACCTTATGTCAGTCAAAGCATGTGCATACATGCTGCCCCCACCCCTGCAAATAAATTGCCTTGTCTGTCTTCTGCCCCAGTGTTTTCTTTGGTAAGACAGGTCTGTGGCTTTGTCTGCAATCAGCAGTCCAGTTAATGCAAGGGGTATTTTGAATCTCCTTTTCTTAGCCCAGGTATATCCAGTTTAGAAATCCACACCCTAAGTCCACTGCTTTTCCAGGCTCGGTACATGCCCAAAAAGACCCAGCAGGGCAAGGTGGGAGGGATCCTGGCAACTTCTTTTTTTTTTTTTTTTTCGGTACTGGGGATTGAACTCAGGGGCATTCTACCTCCAAGCTATACCCCCAGCCCTATTTTTTATTCTTTATTTTGAAACCGAGTCTCACTAAGTTGCGGAGTGTCTCACTAGGTAGCTGAGGCCAGCCGCGAACCCGGATCCTCCGGTCTCAGCCTCCCGAATGCTGGGATTACAAGCGTGCGCCACCACGCCCGGCTGATCCTGGCAACTTCTGACTAAAGCCCGCCCCCAGTTGGACACCTACCCTCCCTACTGCAGAACAAGAAGACAGGGTGACAGAGGAAGAGGGAGAGCAAGCAGGGCGGAGCCACAAGGGTGCCAAGCTGCTCCTCAGAGCTAGGCTTCCAGGGTGGCAGGATTCTGTGCTCTAGGCTGACTGTGGAGAAGAGATCAGGCCTGGGCTAAGTCAAGTGCCAGTCACTCCCTTGCAGGACACCAATGCTCTGGGCACTTGCTGGAGGTCAGTCATTTCCTAGAGACAATCCTACCTCCCTGGTATCCTCTTGCCCAGAAACAGGCTTAAGCCTCCCCAGAATGAGACAGATTTTTCTCTAGGACTCAGGCACTTACTTTAAAAGTTGCGTCAGTTCTTGGCTCCCTGGGATTAACTTCCTTGAACTATGACCTGGCCTGGCCCAGGTCTCCAGTTTCCCAGATCCTAAACATAATATTCACCCCATAGCTATAAATGCCGCCCCTCCCAGCCTCCTCAGTCTGTGGCTACCACCCTGCACCTGGACCCCCTCATGGGCAGTTTCAGAGCACTGGAGTCCATCAGCCCACAGGCACTGCCCAGGCATCTCAACAGGCAAGACTGAAAAGGTCCACTATCTTCTAGAAGGTTCTTGGCTCACAAGTGCCAAGAATGTCAGAATGCTCCAGAAACTACCCGTGTAGTAGTCCTAACCTGGATATCTGTCCAGGCCATATACTCTTTTAAGTCAGCACAGCTCCAGTCACCAGTGAGAATGTCTCCCCGATCCATGTGAGACTGCGGTGTGGCTGTATTATGCCTGCAGGGGAGCCTATGAGTGACTGGTGTGCAAATGTTGTGTTGGTGGAGGTACAAAAAATAGTCCACGAAGCTCTGAAACCCTCACAGGAGCTGAGATTGGAAGCAACAAAAATTCTCAAGAGAAACCCAGAGCTCCCCAGCCAGTGACAGGTGCCTGGGTGCTAGTTTGCAGAGAGATCTGCTTTTAACAGCCTCCGGCAGTTGCAGCTGGTTTCTATTTGGGATGCTGTCTGGACAGACTCATGGAAGAGCTCTGTCAGAATTACTTTCTGTTGGTAACTGGGGTCAGGCTCCTTCTCTAGAGCAGCCTGTCTTACAGTGTGGGTCGTTAGGGTCTGCCACCTACAAGTACGGGTACCTGGGTTGGCAATAAAAAGTGGGCCTTAGCAGTCCAACACCCTTTTTACACTCATGCCTCTCCAGGAGACCTAGAGACAGTCCGTAGTCTATGGCAACCAAAGAACCAATGAGTGGCCATGGATCCGGTGCTGCCATGGCAATGAGCTCCTTTCCCTGGTAATAGAGAGAATGGAGTAGAGAGAATGGGGAAAGCCTGTACCTATGTGAGGCCCAAGAATACCCCTCTCCCCCAAGAGGAAGAACCTGGCTATCCTTGGGTCAGACCAGTGTCTGGAACAGAGGGAGGTGGGCTTCCCTGAGTGTGCCTGGGTTCTTGAATGTTTTTGTGCATGTGAGGGCAGTTCTATGTATTGTGGGCTGATATGCATCCAGGAATAGTCCTGTTAGCAAGCAGATTAATGAGTCTTTGAAACATACCAGTAATACTCTTGAGTGGGTAGTAGGTGTCAGGTCTTCTCCAGATACAGGATGTGTATGTGCACAGATATGTAGGCATGCACCTGTGTGAGCCCAAGAACTGGTGTCTGTACAGATAGGTGGGTGCATGTGTCTTCCTCTGTATGGTTAAGAATAACTGTCTCCACAAATCTGTGCCTCGAGAATGTAAATCTTCCAGCAGGGGCATCTTTGGCCCAAAATGAGGTCGTCCTGTGGATGCAAGCGTGCAGATGTATAGTGTGTGCACGCAAGCTACACAGGCGTGTGACCTGGGTGTTGGGCCTAGGAGGGGGCTCATAGCAGTTTGCGCTCCTTCCTCAGGCGGCCACATGGTGTTGCTGAATCCAACAAGGCCACAGGCCCCTTCCAGCAACCCAGGCCATTAAGAGGGTAGAGCAGGACAGCTGGGTTGGGGTGGGGGGTCCCAAAGTTGGAGTAGGGAAGACCTGAGCCTCCAACCCACGCCCCCAGTATTGGAAAAGATGGTGAAGGGACAAGTGCCCTGCGCCGGGACAGGTGCCTCCGGATGGCCCTTCATTCAAGTCCGGGTGGTGGGCGCCCCTGCCCCCGCCCCCAAGTCGAAGAGAAGGGGGACCAGTGCCCGCGTACCTGTAGGGGATCCAGTCGGAATGCGGCTTGGAAGTCATGTCTCTCGGGGGCGGGGCGGCGGCTGCGGCTCTGGAGGCCGGGGCGGGTAGGGGCCGGCGCGGGGGCCCTGCTCAGCTCCCGGGCCGCCCCGGGCCGCATCCTCCCGGGCCGGGGCGCTGGGCCCCGCTGAGGCCCCCGCGGCACGCCAGGGCCCCGGCCGCGGGCTCGGCGGACGGCTGTCTGCCCGGCGCGGCGCGGCGCGGAGGGAGAAGCGGCGGGAGTGCGCGGGGCGCCGCGGGCAGGCGGGAGCGCGCGTGGAGGCGGGAGAGACGGCTCCCGAACCCAGGGCTGAGCGCTGCGTGGCAGCGGCGGCCGCCCCGCTTCCCTGGCCCCGCCCCGGCGGAGACCCCACCCCCAGACCCGCTCAGGCCCCGCCGCGCCCCGCGCCTTCCTCGAAACCGCGGCATCCGCGCTTAGGCACACCCAAATAGCACCACCGGGCTAATAAGCCGATACCACCAACCGGCTTGTCCCCAGGCCCAGAGCCTCCGTTTCTTCCTCTGTGAAGCGGGCATACTTGTAACACATGCTTATCTCTGCTAAGGGATGAAAAACTGTTGCCCAGATTGGGCGGGGGCAAGAGACGAGGGAGGGGGACTCCAGTTGTCCCGGGAACCTCCAGGCCAAGCACGGAGGCTGGCCTTCTCACCACGAGGGTTTCGCATGCCCATCTGGGAAGCTTTCTGGGGTGGGGGTTCCTTACACAAAGTTACAGTATTTAATCAACGCAACAGCCCTGAAAGGCAAATCGATATGTTACCCCTTTTTCCCCGCGACAGAAGTCTCAGGAGTGCTAGGATGCCTAAGGACATAAGGCAAGCAAGTGATGGAGCTGAAATTGAACCAGGATCTCTGTCCTCCAAAGCCTTTCCTAGGGGCTA